>JAJOOH010000035.1:0-11741 GCA_029582605.1 Solanum gracilifrons | reverse complement strand
CGAGAAGGAGGTCGTGGGTCCGATTGTGGTCGTGGACACAATCGTGACCGTGGTCATAAAATAAATTATAATCATGATGTTCGTGTAACACCTCGCTATTTGAAAGAACTAGAATTGGAAATAGTCCTTTTTGGAAAGAAGGAAAAATCTGAAAAATTTGTTAAGTTAAGTTAAGAATGAGTTTTGGGTCAACTTCAAACGACCATAACTCCTAGCTCAGAATGAGTTAGGTGTGTTTCCAGATAGCATAGGAAAGCCCTTGGAATTATATTTTCAACGCCGTCAAGTTTGTGCGATTCTGAGTTTGTATGAGTGAGATATTTCCATTGGAAGTTGGATTGTTCAAATAAGGAAAGTCTAATCCGGATTTGGAAGAGTAGTTCAGTCTTTTCCTTACCCTATTATTTTAATTTCATTTTTTGGTAATTAGTTGGGGTCTAAACTGAACTTAGTCAGTTTACGCTTTTCAAAAAAGAGTTAGGGTTTTGAGATAAGAGAAAAGAAAAGGAAAAAAAGGAGAAGAAGCAAGGATTAGTCGATTTCTTGGAGAATTGCGTGTGGATTTTGCCAAGGGTTAATCCCTACGAGATATGTGACATCACATAGCGTTGGGTTAGTTTACCCTCACGCCAATCATGATTCAATTTAGCGAAGTTGTATTGTTTCAGTAGCAAATCTTATGAGTTCTTGATGATAATTCGTTGAAATCTTGTGGGTTCTTGTCGTTGAAGTTTCTTGAGTTTGATTCATGATTTTAGGTGTGATTTTGAGTAGAATCTTATGTATTTTGAGCATATAGTCGATTCTAAGTGTTTGGGGAAAGAATCAAGTGAAATTAGAGGGTTTATAGTTGAAAAACGAAGAAGAAGTTTCGTCAAAAATCTAGGAAAGGGGCTGGGGCGTCGCACCTCTCAGCGCTCCCCAAAGAAGCCCTTGAAAGTTGACCTCTAGGGCACCACACCAGCCAGAGAGCCCCAAGTCAGCCTCTGAAATTCAAGGGCTGGCTCCCCGCGCCTCTCAGAGCGACAGGGATGCTAGTTCTCTAACCTTTTCCCCCCCTTTTTCCGTACTAGTTTCTTAGCAACGTACCTATGTTTTCTAGTCGATTTATATACTCTAAGGTATGGCTAGACATCATGAAATCATCCATAAACATGAGATCATGAACCTTGAATCCATAATTCAGTTCAAAGAAAGTTAAGAGTCAAGTCAAGAGGTTAAAAGTTAAGTCAAGAGAAGTTCATAGAGTTTTCCAAAAGTCTTTTACAAACGTTTTAACCTTATTTTAAGACTTTAAGTTTGAGTTGAGTAAAGAGTAAGAGTAAAGTTCATTTCTTCAAAGATTATACGGGAACTAAGTATTCCTAAGAGTTTAAATGTTTTCACATTTGAGCAAGAAAGGAAACACTGATTTCCAAGAGAGCTTTTAAACTAAGTTTTAAGTAATCATCTCAAACCAAAGAAAGAACTTTTGTTTTAAAAACATATGAGCTGAGTATATTTTAGGAGTAGTATTGAGCACCGATATGGGGACGCGAGTTCATAATAACTCAAGTCTCCATGAACCAGGTAGAAAATGATCATACTTTTTAGATGATTCCTTAGTGCTTTTTAGCATAGACTAGTGGATCTACTCAGTTAAGACATTCTATATGACGGAAAAGTATATGACAGTTCTGGCAGCGTAGGCAAGACGTTGTATCATCACTTAGGCTCATAGTGGTGGTTGTTGGTTAGAGAAACTCCCACATTATTATATTACTTTACATGTAAATTGAGTTGTTATTGCATTTCTTTAACTTATTGAGTTGGTACCTCTTGTTTTAAATGTTTTGTATGACTGCATCATTATTGTTGTTTACTTTGCATTTGAGTTGAGTTATTTATGAGTTGAGTAAAACCAAGGTAAGTGTTCTTTTCAGATTCCTTTCAAGCTTATGTCATGTTTAGTATTCCCCTCGCATACTCGTACATTCAAAGTACTGATGCCATTTGGCCTGCATCATTTAATGATGCATACACAGGTAACCAGGATCAACATGCAGCGCTTCGTTGATCCAGTTGAGCATTCAAAGTCAGTTGGTGAGCCTCCTTTCTTTCCAGAGGGCTCTTTTTTACATTATTTTCTAGTATTTCTGTTGTTAGGATGAGCGGGGGTCTTGTCCGGACATCCTTCTTTGTTTTAGAGGCTTCATAGGCGAGTAGTCATAGTTCTTTAGTCTTTCTGTTTTTTAGTTGGATACGTTAAGACTTGAGTTGTTATTTTGGCTAAGTTATTATCTCTTAAGTTATTGAATGAGTTATATTTTGAGACTATTTCTTATGTTTAAGTCTTCCGCTGAGTAAGTAAGCCAGGCCAATGGTTCGCTTGGGGCCAACAGTGGTTCTCGAGTGCCAGTCTCGCCTAGGGTGTAGGCTCGGGGTGTGACAAGTCATCCTGCACAAAAAAAAAGCTCACCAGTATAAAAGAAAGGGTGAAAAACAAGAAGTGATGCAAAAGAAAAATTCAGAAAGTGTATGTCATAGATATGGAGGAATGGGGCACTGGTCACGTACCTGTCGATCATCTAAGCGTCTAGTTCAGCTCTATCAAGCATCCTTGAAAAACTGTGATAATAATCAAGAAGCAAACTTTATCTCTGAAGATAATGTTGAGCCCATACATAAGATGAATAATAATGCAAAAGAAAATTTCGTATCTGAAGATAATGTTGAGCCTATGCATTTGGGTGTAGCTGATTTCTTTGTATTCCCCTAAGGAAAAATGATATGTGACGAGCCCGCGATAATCTAGATATTTTCCTTTTCTATTTGTTTGTACTAGTTGATATGTTTATGTTTTTCTAATCCCTATAAATAAATAATGTTTGTATAATAGCCCTGTTTAATAGTAATATTTTACTTTGTTTATATCTTTTTGAAGAAAATATGGATAAACCCTAAATTTTGTTTGGATCAATAGTCGATCATGCAAATATTTGTGTAACAACACATGCCATATTTAAAGATGAGAAATACTTTTCTTACTTGCTTAGAAGAAAACAAATGTTACTACAATTTCAAATAATTCAAAATTGATTGAAGGCTCCGAAAGTGCTACTATATTTCTGCCTAAGGGGACAAAACTTTATATAGAAGATGTGTTGTTCTCTTCTAAATCCCCAAGAAACTTTGTTAAGTTTCAAAGATATTCGCCGAAATGGGTTATCATATTGAGACACTAAATGAAATGATTATTGAATACCTTGGTATAACCAAGAATGTCCTAGGCCAGGAATATGTTTTGGAGAAATTACCAACCTTATCTTCTGGCCTATATTATGCAAAAATTAGTACAATCGAAACACATTCGATCGTAAACCAAAAGTGTACTGATTTAAATGTTTTTGTGTTATGGCAAGATTGAATAGTTCATCCTGGATCAATAATGATGAGAGGAATTCATGAAAATTCAGCTGGCATCCGTTAAAGAACCTGAAGATTCTTACAAATGATAAATTTTCATATGTTGTTTGTTATCAAGGTAAGTTAATTGCCAGACCATCATCATTGAAAGTTGGCATCGAATCCCTTGATTTTTTAGAACGTATACATGGAGATATATGTGGACCTATTCATCCACCTAGTTGATCGTTTAGATATTTCATGGTCCTCATAGACGCATCTTCAAGATGGTCTCATGTGTGTCTTTTATCATCTCACAACCTGGCATTTGCAAAGTTATTGACACAAATAATAAGATTAAGGGCGCAATTTCCAGATTATCCTATTAAATCAATTTGCCATGATAATGCTGAAGAATTTACATCCCAAGATTTTGACGCTTATTACTTATCAATTGGGACAAGAATTGAACATCTTGTTTCTCATGTTCATACTCAAAATGGCTTTGTATAGTCACTTATTAAGCACTTACAATTGATAGCAAGACCACTACTTATGAAAATAAAATTGCCCACTACCGTATGAGGTCATGCTATCTTACATGCAGAAATACTCGTCCATCTTAGACCGACTAATTATAGTAAATACTCGCCATCACAATTAGTATTTGGTCATGAGATTAATACAGCTCATCTAAGAATCTTTGGTTGTGTTGTATACGTGCCCGTAGCACCGTGACAACGTACTAAGATGGGCCCTCGACAAAGGTTAGACATATATATGTTGGGTTTGACTCACCCTCCTTAATTCGCTACCTTGAACCATTGACAAAAGATTTATTCACTGATCAATTTGCAGATTGTCGGTTTGATGAAATAAATTTTCCGCAATTATGGGGATGAAAAAATGAATTTAAAAGAGAAATTGCATGAAAATTTTCATCATTATCTCGTTTTGACCCAGTTTTCCTATGTGTGAAAATGAGGTCCAGAAGATCATCTATTTGCAAAATATATCTAATCAAATGCCAGACACATTTACTGATTTAAAAAGGATAACAAAGCAACATATTCCTCCGGTGAATGTGCCTATTCGGATTGACGTTCCAAAATGGCCTTCTAAAAGTGTCATGGCTTCTGAATCCCAAACATGCCTGAAGCATGGTAGACCACTGGGTTCAAAAGACAAAAAATGTAGAAAAAGAAGTGCAAAAAATGATAAAGAAGACACTGTAAAAGAGTCTCCTGAAGAGGTTCAAAATCTGATTAATCCTAATATTCCTAAAGAGATAAGTAAACTCGAGACTCAAGTGAATGAAGAACTTTCAATAAGTTCTACGGGTAATGGAATAAATTTAGATCGATTAATAATTATAGTGGACAATGTTTTTGCATATAATATTGCACTTAATCTTATTCAAGACATTAAGGGTCTTGAGCCTTAATCTATCGAATAATGTCGACGAAGATGTGATGGCCAAAATGGCAAGAAGCAATTCAATCAGAATTAGACTTGCTTTCTAAACGTAAGGTTCTTGGACCTGTATTCCACACCCCAAATGGTGTAAAACCGTTGTTGGCTATAAATGAGTTTTTGTGCGAAAGCGAAATGAAATTGTAAGGTACAAGGCACGTCTTGTTGCACAAAAATTCTCTCAAAGACTTGACATTGACTATAAAGAAACATATTCACCCGTTATGGATGGGATAACTTTTCGTTACCTCATCAGTTTACCTGTACATGAAAATCTTTAAATACATCTAATGGATGTGGTTACAAGTTATATTTATGGTTCACTTGATAATGAAATTTATATGAAAATTCTAGAAGGGCTTAAAATACCTAAAACATATAGTTCAAAATCTCGGAAAATGTTCTCAATCACATTACAAAATTCATGTATGGTCTGAAGTAATCAGGGCGTATATGGTATGATCGTCTTAGTGAGTACTTGATAAATAAATGATATATAAATGATGTCATTTATCCTTGTAATTTTGTTAAGAAAACGACATCAGAATTTGTTAGATATACTTGCCATTTATGTTGATGACATAAATCTCATTGGAACCCTGAAGAGGTTCAAAAGGCAAATGAATATCTAAAGAAAGAATTTGAGATGAAAGCTCTTGGAAAGACAAAACTTTGTCTTGGTCTGCCAATTGAACATTTAGTAGACGGGGTCTTCATCCACCAATCTGCCTACATTGAGAAAATTTTAAAGTAATTTCACATGGATAAAGAACATCCATTAAGTACCACAATGGTTGTTCGATCACTTGAAGTGAATAAAGACCCGTTCCGACCTCCAGAAGAGAGTGGAGAAATCCTTGGTCCTGAATTACCATATCTCAGTGCTATTGCTGCACTTATTTATCTTGCTAATGCTATGAGACCTGCCATAACATTTTCTGTTAATTTGTTAGTAAGATATAGTTCTTTCCCTACACGAAAACATTGGAACGAAGTTAAACATATATTGCAACCTCTAAAAGGGACCAGTGATATAGGTCTATTTTATACTAACAAAGATAATGCACATCTTATTGGTCATGCAGATGCAAGCTATTTATTTGACCCATATAAAACTCGATCTCAAACATGTTATTTGTTCATATACGATGGTACTGCTATATCATGGCGATCGATGAAGCAATCCATTGTCGCTACTTCTTTAAATCATGCTGATATAATAGCTATTCATGAAGCAAATAGAGAATGTGTGTGGTTGAGATCAATGATACACTTCATTAAAGAAAGATTCAACTTGGAGTATGATGTCAAAGTACCCACAATCATTTTTGAAGACAATGTTGCATGCATAACTCTATTAAGAGGAGGCTTCATAAAAAGAAGATAAAAACAATGGAAAAGGGTCAAAATTGCCCCTAAACTATGTGAAATAGACCACTTATACCCTCCATTACATTTTGGGATCAAAAATACCCCCGCCGTTATCCTAGGAGACCACAAATACCCTCAAGAGTTAACACCCCAAATTATTAGTGACGTGGCAAGCCACATGGGACTAATCCCTCCTCCTAAGCATTGCCAACTAAGATTCACTACAAAAGAATTTGACCTTTAGTGGCGACAAAGTTGCCACAAAATCCCAAAATATTGTCACTAAGGTTATTAGTGATTTTTAGTGGCGACTAAGGCTCGAACAACCATTCGCTAGTGAAACCTATTTTTTCAACCAAAAAAATATGCTAATTAATTTTCGATTGCAACCTAATTTACTAAAATAAATAACTTTGCAAGATCAATATTAAAAATATCCAATATTATTACGAAAAATCATCAAAATTACTTCTCGATTCAAATCTTCTACTATATAATGCATCATTGTACATTTTATACATTTACATATGACATAAAAATAAAACATACAGTGTCTTAAAACTCCTACTTAATCGATATCATTTTTGGTTTTTTAAAAACAATGAAGAAAAAAACACAAAATTAGAATTTAATGTTAAAAACTTTTAGTGACGATTTCTGGGCTTTTGTGGCTACTATTGTCGCCGCTAAAGGTCAAATTCTTTTGTAGTGAATCTTAGTTGGCAATGCTTAGGTGGAGGGAGTAGTCCCATGTGGCTTGCCACGTCACTAATAATTTGGGGTGTTAACTCTTGAGGGTATTTGTGGTCTCCTAGGATAACGGCGGGGGTATTTTTGATCCCAAAATGTAATGGAGGGTATAAGTGGTCTATTTCACATAGTTTAGGGGCAATTTTGACCCTTTTCCGTAAAAACAAAATAGATTTCACCAAAATTATTCTTCACACATTATCTCTAGAGGAATGGTGATATTGATGTACAACAAATCCGTTCAAGTGATAATTTAGCAGATTTATTCACCAAATCTTTACCAACCTCAACTTTTGAGAAGATGGTACACAAGATTGGAATGTGAAGACTTCACCATCTGAATCGTGATCTTCATCATGGAGAGTAAAACACGCGTTGTACTCTTTTTTCCTTCGCTTAGGTTTTGTCCCACGGGATTTTCCTAACAAGGTTTTTAGTGAGGCAACAAGCAAATGCGTACTTAAAGATATATGTACTCTTTTTCTTTCACTAAAGTTTCTTTAATTAATATTTTCTTAAGGCATATTATCAATCAATACATGGACATCCAAGGGGAGTGTTGTGGAATTATGGATGCTGATATGAGGTCAAAAGTACATATTTATAATCATTATTTGACCTCACATTTAGTATTTATACTTGTCCTTTTTGAGCATGAATTTTATGGATTGTGCTTAATAATATATTTTATTTGTAGGATTAAGTCGGTGTGAAGATGAAGAAGTATATTAAATTTAATATAATAATATATAATATTTTTATATATTAGAAGTGTCAATTGAAGAAGAGTTAGAATTGAATTATGTCATTTCCACGTGGCAACTTCTGAAGCCACTTACCAATTGAGGCGGCAGACTACAGTCACTACACTTCACATGGAAGACCTTATTTTTTTGGTTTTGGTTCCTAATTTGTTTTAGACTCAATTATTTTATTTAGGTTCTTTTATATCTAATTATAGTTCATTATATTAATTTTTGGAATGAGGAGGATATAATGTAGACAATAATTTTTTATTTAGGGTTTCATCTTTTCTTCTCTTTTATTTATTTTACATCATTTATTTGAATGATTCGTTGTAATTGCTCTATGTCTATGTGGAGTTAAACTTCTTGTTCTTGGATTATATGTACTTACAATATGATTGCTTAGTGATTTTGATTCGGCATAATTGTTTATCATATTGATTGTTCTTATATTCTTGTGATTACTATTTTGATGCTTGACCACCATTAGAATAAATTTATTGTTTTCTTTTGAACTCGGGAGAGGAATAAAGGGATAGAACGTGGAATATAAGGAGCATGATTTTTTCTTGCATATCACTTGAATTGATTTGTGTCTAGGCTATGGATATACCTAGGTGCCTTGCTTGGCTCAAATACGGGAAGACAACGTAATGATCCATAGTTTGTTCAGTCTATCCCCACTCAACGACGTAGTATAATTATACATTGTAATTTGTATTATTTGTATTTGTATAAAGCGAGAAAGAGAGAAAATGCAAAAGAGAACGGTTAGGGGAAGATCTGTATTTGTATAATTATAAGTGTATATAAAATATATGTATTTAAAAAAAACTGACTTGGGGAGAGATTTTAGGAGAAATTGAAAGAAACTGGGAGAGAAAAGATAGAGAAGGGATTTGTATAAAAATAAATCTTCCGTTTTTTTAAATGTGTGGTCCCCAACCGATTAAAATAAAACTGATTTGGGGAGAGACTTTAGGAGAAATTGAAAGAAAATGGGAGAGAAAAAACAGCGAAGGAATTTCTACAAAATAAATCTTCCGTTTTTTTAAATTTGTGGGTTCCAACTGAATGGCAAAAATGGTGTAACATTAGTTGCGAAATACAAATATATGAAACAGTAGCTATATGATTTATTCTGATTTATATGCTTGCTATTGTGTACAATTTTTCCTTTTTTTTTGTTGCTTTTTTTAACCTCTTTCTTACTTAGTACAATTACACTTGTAAAAATATTTTCTCTTTCTCTTCTATTACGTATTTTTTTCTTACTTTTTAAATTTTGATGCTAATTTTTTTGGGAGTGAAAAAAAAATTACAAATTAATTAAAATAGTGTATAATGGTGACACTTTGGTATGCAGTTTAATCAGATATATTATCATGACCCGAGCCTACACCCTGGACATGACCGGCACTCGAGAACCATTGTTGGTCTCTAAGTGAACCCTCATCCTGGCTGACTACAAGCGGAAAACTAACTCAAGCATACACAGTTTAAAAACTGAATAAAATTCATTGAACTCAATTACAAATCTTTAACTCAAATGACTAACTCTGAATAAAATAGAATATTCAACTCGCCAAAAATAGGCAACCCAAGTCTTTAAAACATTTAACAAAGTAAACGAAACAGACTTCTCAAATTTGGGACAAGACCCATGACATCCTAATAAAATTGAAAAGTAAATGGAATCCTATGGAAGCAAGGAGGCTCACCAAAGCTAACTCGAACTGCAAGAGGTATCAACGAATCTCCTATTGATGACCCTAGCTACCTGTATCTACATCATGAAATGATGTAGACCAAATGGCATTAGTACATGGAATATACAAGCATGTAAGGGGAATTTAAAAGCATAAACATAAGCTTGAACTGTTGGAAAAGAAACATACTTGCCTCTTTACAACTCACTCAACTCAACTCAACTTAAGGAATACTCAAAGGTACTCGAGGATAAGATACTCAACTCAGTAAGAAGGTACTCAACTCAATATAATAGGGCTTAACTCAACAATAAGATATTCAACTCTGTGAAACATAGTTCAACTCAACTCAGAGAAATATGGCTGAACTCAATAATAAGATACTCAACTCTGGATAAAGCAACAATAAAAGATGCAACATATGGAAAGCTTTTTAAAATAGTAGATAATAACTCAATATATTGAAGAATACAATATTAACTCAATTTGTATATAAAAATACAATATAAACTCTGTGGGAGATTCTCTAACCGACAACCATCACTATGGGTTATCTGATGATACAACGTCTAGCCCATGTTGCCAGAACTGTTCTATTCTTTGCCAGGGTATAGAACCTACTACTAAGTGGATCCACAAGTCTGTGCTAAAAAGCATTAAGAAATCATCTAAAAAGTATGACCCTTTCTACCCACGTTGGCTACATGGTTTATGAGGACTTTGAGTTATCTGAACTTGTCCCCATATCGGTGCTCAATACTACTCCCAAAATGTAACTAGCTCATATGTTTAAAAACATAACTCTTTCTGTGGTTTGAACTCAAAAATCTTTCTCCTAAAATAAATGGTACTCAAAACTGCTCAAAAACTCTTTTGGAAATCGGTGTTTCCTCTCATGTTAAATGTGAAAACATTTACTCTTGGGAATACTTAGTTCCCATATATCACTTTAAAGATAATGAACTCAACTCTACAATTTCTCTAACTCAAATGCTCAAGTCTTAAAAAAAGTTTAGAAAAAAATGTAAAAGACTTCTCAAAATAGGGTTCATACTGAATTATGGATGTGAACGACTCAATTCAAGATTTTCAATAACCATACATAGAACTCAATACTCGAAACTCAACAACTCGAGAAATCATGAACTTTAATGATACTACTCATTTCAAGAATGCTCAACTCAGAGGGTTCATGCGGAATTATGGTCATGAACAACTCAACTCAAGGTGTTCATGATACTACTTATCTCAAGAATGTTCAACTCATATGGTTCATGCTGAATTATGGGTATGGACAACTCAACTCAACTCAAGGGCTTCATGGGTAACATATAACAGTCCCATGATTAGGAATATAATCTCAAAATGATTAGGAACTCAATGCTCAAGAACATAGAACTTGAAAATACTACTCCTCTCAAAGATGCTTAATTTATAAAGTTCATGCGAAATTTATGGGCATGAACGACTCGACTCGACTCGAGGGTCTCCATAACAATATGGAACTCAGGTATACGACTCTTCTCATTCTCATACTTACTTCCTCAGAACTTAGTTCAAATCGATAGTTGATCTCAAAGGATTCACAATTGAATCAAAGACTTTCTTGAACTCTACTTTTAACTCTTTCTTGAATTTGAATTATAAATTCAAGAGTTATGATTCATTATATGAAGGATATCGTGATGATAATGTAGACTCATGAATACATTCTCCTCATTCTCATACTCACTTTCTTGAGTCTTGAAACAAGTTATTAGAAATTGTAGAAGATTCCTCAAAAGACTTAAAGGGACTTTCTCAAAATATTCGAAAGAATTCTCAAGACATAACTCTTAACTCTACCTTGAATTTGAATTATGAATTCAAATTATGAATTCAAGGTTATGATTCATCTTATGAATGATTTCTATGTTTTTAGAAGTATTTTAGAGTGATTAGAATCAAAGGGGAGTAAAGGTACCCTTTGAAAGAACTCAGACGGACTAAACGACGAAGAACGGGTGGGGGCAGGTGATTCAATGTTTCAAGCACACCTCATCCAATTCTAAGTGTCAACGATCGTAAATCAGTAGAAAGCCCAACTAAATGAGTTGGGGTCAAATCCCAAAGAGAGTGGTACATGTTTAGAATTTAATTAAGAAGTATGAATGTGGTCTAATCCGCCATAGGAATAGAAATTATCGAAATAGACATTGATCAAATTAAAGGGGTGACACGAATGTCAAATGGAGATTTTGATTTGCAATTATCAACTACACGAGGGGTTCAAGATGCCCTCGTCTAAGTCTGTCTATTTCTTTCTTTG
>JAJOOH010000032.1:0-12182 GCA_029582605.1 Solanum gracilifrons | reverse complement strand
CTATAGCTTTGGGGACAAAACCCACAATTTCCTTTATGTCTTTATTTCTGATTTTTTTGAGACTATTGTATGGGCTGTCCCAAGAGTTTATTCTAAAGTTGTATTAGGTGGTTTGAGATAAAGTATAGCAACACTTCCTCTTGCTTTTAGGAAAATGACTTCGATTGTAAAAAGTTTTAAATTTTTCCGTACTTTTCTATTATCTTGTGTTCATGATATGCTAAGGGCTTGTATGAGGCTTTTCGTAGTCTTGTACGGCATGCTACGTCTAGGGGGTACTCCTGGGTCGTATCACACTAATTCCAGGACACTTGCAATTTTTTTAACATCATATTCAAATTCAAGTTGTAATATTATCTCCCCATTGGGAACAATCGTCCTTGAATGGATTCAAGACATCATAATGAGTGTAGGAATTAGATATAACAACACAACATCAATGCAATCACATAATGCACATATCCCAGGAGGAACCATGTACTCAAAGCTAAAGCATGTCCAAAACATCATTCTATGAGTTCTTTATGCAACTCGTACTCCAATGCACATAAACATGAAGAAATCAATTAACTTAACTTATTTTCTGAAAATTGAAGCTTTTCATGAACATGCATAATTGAGGAAATCATGGGAATATCTAAGACACATGATACCAAAGGAATAAACAATGAGGAGGTAAATACCTCAAGTTAGACTAGAAACAAAAGGAAAGAGATGAGGATAACAGGATGTCATATCAGCCTCGCCTTATAAGTAGTACCCATAACTAACTGATTCCTCCATAGAACCTTCATGGACGCAACTTCTTTGTTTCTCAATCTTTTAATTTGCCCGTCCAAGATCTCCACCGAAACTTCGTCATAGGAAAGATCCTTCTTAACTCCCAAACATTCTAAGGGAACTATAGATATAGAATCTCCATAACATTTCTTCAACAAGGAGTCATGGAAAACTAGATACACTGATGCCAAATCATTAGGATAAATAAGTTTATAAGTGTAATACCCCAAAATCAATGAGTCTAGGAATGGAGTCAAGTTGGAGGTCACCATCTCTTCACTAACCCAAGGCATCCTTCATGGAGCCTCTCATGGGCAGTGAAGGGCACCACCACTCGTGGTGGTGCTCGTGGAGCCTTCGAGGTGTTGGCCAAGATGGGTTGTCCTCCCACGATCCTATACACGTCTCGTGAATAGGCACCACAGCTCGTGGTGGTGCCCGTGAAGGAGTAGGCAGTATGCTCACCAAGGCAGGATCCTCTCACGATGACCCGGATGCTTGTTGAAGAGCTAAACAATTAGTGATGGTGGTCGTATTTTGGGGTAAGGAACCTTAGAGCCTTATATAAGTGATTTTTAGCCCAAATCTTACCCATTCAAGTCATTATCTTAAATTTACAAAAGAAGAAAAAGTTTTCTCTCCCAAAATATTTCACTCTCTAGAAACTTGAAGAAGAAGGGTTCAACATAGGGTTTCAAGGCAAGTCTCCAATTCCACCATTGAAGGTAAGCGTTTGGCATTCAGGTATGGTAGTTTTCGTTAATGGATTCTTTCCATTCATGGAGTTCCCAAATTCTTCTATTTTTAAAAGCTAGAATTCCCCAATTGAGTTAGGATTTTCTTCTATATTATGGGTTCTCTTGATTATTGATTTAGTTGATGGATTTATGATCTTCTTGCATGAATTGAGTAATCTCATGTTTTTATAATGATCCCCAATGAACCCATGTAATTTTCATGTTTTTCATGCTATGAGCATATAATGTGTGTTATATTATGAAAAAAGAGTTTTATGAAATCAAGCATGAAATTATATAATTATATGAATTTATGATGAATTTCTATGAACCCATGTCTAACTCATGTTTTCTAGAGATTGAGGATTAAAAGTAAGTTTTGAACCTTGAAAGGTTAATTATGGAATTATGCATGTTCTTATGAAATTGAAGTAAATATTTTAAGGATGCTTTGAGAGTGAAGTATCAAATAATGTTGTTGTTGTTGTGTTGTTGAAAGGATTTCTCATACACATATGAAGGCATGATTTGTGAAAGGATTTCTCACATAATAAGAGTTTTGAGGGTTGAAAGGTCTTCTCACCTAAAATGAACCAATAAGAAAGAAGTTATGCTAATGTTGAAGCAAGAGGCGGTTACCCATGTTCCCTAAGTAAAAGACAAGAGGCTATTACCCATCTCACATTATGTAAGGACAAGAGGTGTTTACCCATGTTCCTTCATGACCTAAGATGGATAGGATTAAGAACTATTTCATGGAAATTAAGCTTAGTACCGAGTGCATAAGTGGCGATTACCCATGTCCCATAAGTATGTGCCAACAAAGTATTGTCTAGATAGACATTAGCTAGTGGATCCACGTAAGCTAGAAGTTCACGGTCCTTACTGTGGGAAGTAGGAAAACTCCTTTTCGGTGTGGCGCAGACACTGGATTCCATGATGATAGCTCTCATGGTCTTATATGTCAGTTAAGGCCACTTCCCACAAACAAGTAAATTTATGATGAACCAAGGTTACTTCAAAAAGTATCTTAAGTATGTTTTAAGTTGATATTCACTTGCATTGATCATGTCTTGTGGCTTATGCTTCCTAACTCTCAAATTTAATGTTTTATCTTGATCATTGCATGTTTATAAAAATGTCCTCTTTTAGCATGATTTAAATGTTTATATGAATGGCTATCATACTTGGTACATGTTTGTACTAACACATACTTTTGCCTGCATTTCCCCAAAATGTAGGGTCGGATAGTCAGGGTTCTCAGATTCATGGATAGCAGTTGATTTGAGAGATTTCAAGCTTTGGTGAGTCCTCAAGTTTCGAGGACGGACATTCATTTTTTTCAGTTTTCTTTTGTACCATTAGTTTTTGACATGATGTATTGGCTAGCCCCAATTTCATTCTTATGTACTGAATGGCTAATGAGACAAGTGTTTAAGCTTCCTCTTTACATTTATAAAACTTTTGGGACTAGAACTGCTCTTCTTTATCATTTTTGTTCTATTTGTTATATTATGAATGCTAAGTGGGTTATATGGGGCCTCTCGGGGTCCAATATGCCAGGTTATGCCTAGGGAGTACCTTGGATCGTGACAAACTTGGTAATCAAAGCATAAGGTTTAGAAAAGTCCTAGGATATCACATAAGCCACGTTGAGTAAAGTGTTGTTCATTGTAACGACTCGAGAGCACCCCCTAGCCGTTACATGAGTATTCGACCTCTCGGAGGTTTCATACAAGCCTTAGCATTCATTCATCGCATAGATCATAAAAGTCACTAAGAATTTAAATACTTTCCTTACAAAGAAGATATTTCATTAAAAAATAGCAAGCTGAAGACTTTCTAGACTTTATACATGATGTCTCAAAACCATCTAATACTTGAATACAACAATGAGACTAAGCCCATACAAGACTTAAACACAATACTAGAAATACATCAAAAGGAACATGTAGGGTATTGTCCTTGAATATATGAGGACTTACCAAGTCTTCATCGCCAACACTTAAAACCTATCAAGTAGCCATCACATGTCACCATCTCCCAATCCCTACACTTTAGTCAACAAGGGAAAGAAAGGGGTTAGCACAATTAAGTACTAAGTATGGAGACCATGCAAAAACATGCTTCAACAGACATTTACAAGGAATAGATGCTTGCATATCATTTTTGATAAAACCTTCACTTCACAAGTATAAGAGATATAATACAAGTCAACATTCACATATAAGACTATACCTAACCATACACATACTCAACATATCCATATCCAATCCATGCTTAACTTTAGAAGAACACATGCCATTTCATTACCATAGGACCTCTACATAATATAACCTTAAGACACGCTTGAGTGACACAAAAAGTGACCGCCCATACAACCTCTTCAAGCACGCTTAAGTGTTCCCCAAGATTACCTTAGATAAGGACATTTCCTTTACAATATAACATCAGTAGACCAACATTCTGTAAGAAACCACTTAGGAGACCTTCAAGCACAGAAGGGGACTTTCACATAATAGTTATTAGACTTAGGGAACTCACTTTAGTAACTTCAAAGCCTACTCGTGCCATGTGTAGATAGCATCCCATACTACTACCTACACGTTGTAGAACCTATCCAATAACTATAGTGCACATCCCACATGATGGGAATAGGCATAACCGACATAGACCATACTAGCTAGGCATGGAATCCAGAGTCTATCCTACTCCGTTGAGGTTGTTCTACTTGCCAAGGGTAGAACTATTAAGCAACCCATGTAGGCACATGGTTTGGGGGATATCCAAGGAAGTTCATTGTGCCTAATCTCATACTCAGCTAGGACACCTTCCTAACAACATCCACTCGGTGCTAGCCTTGTTTCCCATAGAATATTCAATCACATATGTACTAGAGAGGGTTCCTTTTCTAGTTCAACCAACTCATAGTACCTCTTCCCAAGAAAGGCCCCATTTCTTACTCATAGCCAATCAAGGTTCATAAGGATAGCTTATTTACCTTTCTTAGATAAGGATTCTCATGTCGTTCTTGTTCCATCCATCTCTAAGTCTATCATTTCACTCAAGAAGAGAACATCGCCCTAAGGCCCATCCTTCAAGGTTATACATTTACTTAGGAAAGCTAGACTTATAAAAGGGAACCATTTCTTTGTTCGGTCGATTCAAGAATGGGTCTAGAATTCCTCTTTTAGAATTTATTGAAAGGGCACCATTTCTTAGTTCTAGCCCACTTCACACATTCATGCATTCAAGACTTTAAGTAACAAGAAGAGACACTTTAGTCAACTAATCAAGTCACAACATTATCATTTGAGGACACCTCATAATCCAACATGATCACATATATACATCATGAGAAATCATACTTTAAATCACAATGCTATCCACTTTAGGTAGGATCACCTCAAGATCACATAAACTCATTCACATCATATTTTCACATATAACTTCACATAAAACTTTACATATAGCTTCATATAGAACTTTACATATTAGCTTCAAATAGAACTTTACATATAGCTTCATTTATATCTGAACACAATAATACAACAATACTCATATAATGCCCTTTATGGCCACAATCATAATTTAAAAGCAACAAGCAACACTTCCACCAAAGATGGATCTAACCTAAGAAGCAATTATAGCAATATTAAGAGATCAAGCCATCTTACAACCTTTCCAAGGCCATAAGGCACAATACTCAATTCCATGCCACTTATACAATATTCATCAAGTTAGGTCAACTTACCCTCTTTCCATGGCTATCTTCATCATCCTCATATCCCAACAATTAACAATACAATAACAATGATAATAACAACATTCAACTATACAAGCTAAGCTAAACAATATCCAATAACCAACATAAAGGCTAAGTCCCAATTTATGACCATTCAAGGCTACTACCTCACATTATACAATTCAATAACAATTTCCAACAATTCAACATAGCTAAGATCCTATAATAACAGCCCACATTAAACCACTCAAAAATCCTTCATCAATTACTCAAAATCAATAGACCAACTTTAGACCAAATTTAGAGAAATTGAGAAGACATGGGTTCATGAAGATTTATTTCTTAAAATCATCAATAATCATTAATAATAACATAAAACATCATTTAAAAAGTTTTTCATGAAAGAACCCATGCTAGAATTGAAATTAGGGTTTTTGGGAGAACTTTAAAAACACTTTGATTTGGCTCCTTGAATGGAAGAGGAATCAAGGATAAAGAATCCCCATACCTTAACCTTCATGAACCAAACGAAATTTGAGAAGAAAACACTTGAAACCTTCAACCCTAGCTTTAACTTGACCTAGCCTCCAATGGAGTTCTACAGAGAACTTTTGGGGGGAGAAGGGGTTTGATTTGGAAGAATGAATTCTAAAATACAATATACAAGTTTAAATACCTTTAAAATACTTAAAAACACTTAAAACAATAACCCACATATTACCCAAACTACCCCTCACTTAGTTGGACCTTTTTAAACAAGTCTAACGTGAGTTTTATTTTTGCAGATTTTGTTGGGAAAAAAGTCCGCGACGCGGAAGTGTTCCCACTAGTTTCTGTAAATTAAATTTCGAGACAGAAGAGTCCACGACACGTCCGCGACGCAGACCAATCATTTGGCCCTTGGTGGACCTAGTCCGCGACGCGGACATGCTCCCTCCAAGCACAACTTTAAGCTGCCTTGGCAGCTTGCTCAAACCAAGGTTGGGGTCCTACTTGGGGACCCTTAGGGTGGCCCTCGGGGCGTCGTAGCCAAACGTTTTGACCCTAAAAACATTTATTAAGACACTAGGGTCACCTCCACTGATTTTAGACTCCAAACAACACATAAAAACATGAACAACATACTAGAACACACCAACACGCAAAAGACTAGTTTTCGAACGTCTTGGTCGTCCCTTGACATTTGACTTCCAAACTCTTTAAAGTTGACTAAAAAGACTATTCTTCATTATTT
Source organism: Solanum gracilifrons (assembly GCA_029582605.1). Taxonomy (NCBI): domain Eukaryota; kingdom Viridiplantae; phylum Streptophyta; class Magnoliopsida; order Solanales; family Solanaceae; genus Solanum; species Solanum gracilifrons. The sequence continues at coordinate 5,686 of JAJOOH010000032.1, read as the reverse complement.
TAACAAGTTATTAATGCATAAAACCCATGTGAGGCTCTACTTTATCCTACTTCATTTTGAGGGATGTTACAATATCCCCCACTTGGGAACATTCGTCCTCGAATGACACTTAAACACTTTCCAAGGAAAACGACCAAAGTAAACAGTCCATACTCATGCATACCATAATATAAACCATACACATAATAGGAGGAAATCACTCCACATCAAAGTCCCACAATAACTTCATGCAATTCAAGGAAGTAGGCACAACATCTACTAACTCCTTATGCATCATCTTTACCTTTTCTCATGCTATTGGAGGAACTTCCTTCTCCAATTCACATCATGCTCCTTCCGATATTATTAAGCACATTATGCAATTTTCTCATAAAAGCACAATTATGCAACATTTACTATAAGGCACATTTAAGCAATTCTCTCATAAAGGCTCAATATGCAACTTCTCAATAACACATAAGGCATGCTAAGAAAGTCAACTCATGCAACATTTAGGCAAATCATTATAGATGCACATCAACATGAGGAACATAACTTTATGAAAACCCATTTTCTTACTTTACCAAGAATTCATTTAAAACATGCCTAATACAAGGAGACCATGGAAAACTCTTTTTCACCTAAGACTCCAAGACATAGTAAAGCTTATAGGAACTCTTTGTTTTAGGCTTGAATAGTCACATAAAGAAAAAGCAAGGATGTCAACACTCCTCAACCCCCTCACTACTCAACTTACCATCCCCCACTTAAGGGTAAACCAAGCTAAGGTCAACATGGACATGCCATAAGAATCTCAAGGGAGAGACCATCAATCTTACCAAAAACCATTCTCACCCAGCTCTTCAGTTCCCTAAACCTCTTGTAATGAGAACATCTTTCAAGCCTAACTCATGACTGCAAAGATTCTCAAAAAGCCTTACCATAAAGACACAACATCCCAACTTAGAAGGAACTCATACTAACACTTTCAATTTCACCTCCTTCCACCTTATGGATCACCATAACACTAAACTTCCATACTAATCACACCTATGCCCTTTAAAACACCACACTCCATCATCTTTTTCGACATATTGAAACTCACATATCTAAGTCGGATTCTACCAATAACACACAAAACCATAAAGCAACCCATCCAACCAAGAGTCATCATCACAACCTTCCACACCACCTTTATCAAGTCACAAAGCCATCGTTGGTCTCATAACCATCCTATTCCTCTCCCTCAACCCTTGCAACCACAACGTCTCAAAGGTCACACTGTAAGGACCATCACATAAGAAACAAGGAAAGACATTATAGAGAGAAACTCCATGGCACGACTAAAAGAATGACGATGTGAAACTTTCTAAGCACCCAATAGTCTCCTATTCATAATGTGGCGCGCTTCACATTATGAACAAGACTCTACTAGATGTGGTTATGAGATAACCTAAGACCATACTGGGAACCTTACGCTCTTATACCAAGTTTGTAACGACCCGAGAGCACCCCCTAATCGTTACAGGCGTATTTGACCTATAGGAGGTCTCATACAAGCCTTAGCATTCATTCATAGCATATATTATAAAAGTCACTAAGAATTTTAAAAATCTCCTTACAAAGAAGACATTTCATTAAAAATAGCACGCGAAAGACTTTCTAGACTTTATACATGATGTCTCAAAACCATCTAATACTTGAAAACAACAATGGGAATAAGCCCATACAAGACTTAAACACAATACTAGAAATACATCAAAAGGACATGTAAGGCATTGTCCTCAAATCTATGAGGACTCACCAAGTCTTCATCGCCAACACTTAGAAACCTATCAAGTAGCCATGACATGTCACCATCTCCCAATCCTTATACTTTAGTCAAAAAGGGAAAAAAACGGGTTAGAACAATTAAGTACTAAGTATGGAGACCATGCAAAAACATGCTTCAACAGATATTTACAAGGAATATATGCTTTCATATCATTTTTGATAAAACCTTCACTTCACAAGTATAAGAGATATAATACAAGTCAACATTCGCATATAAGACCATAGCCAACCATACACATACTCAACATATCCATATCCAACCCATGCTTAACTTTAGAAGAACACATGCCATTTCATTACCATAGGACCTCTACCTAATATTACCTTAAGACATGCTTGAGTGGGACAAGAAGTAACAGCCCATACAACCTCTTCAAGCACACTTAATTGTTCCCCAAGATTACCTTAGATAACGATATTTGCTTTACAACATAACATCAATAGACCAACATTCTTTAATAAATCACTTAGGAGACCTTCAAGCACATAAGGGGACTTTCACATAATAGTCGTTAGACTTAGGGAACTCACTTTAGTAACTTCAAAGCCTACTCGTGCCATGTGTAGATAGAATTCCATACTACTACCTACACGTTGTAGAACCTATCCAATAAGTATAGTGCACATCCCACATGATGGGAACAGCCATAACCGACATAGACCATACTAGCTAGGCATGGAATCCGGAGTCTATCCTACTCCGTGGAGGTTGTTCTACTTGCCAAGGGTAGAACTAGTAAGCAACCCATGTAGGCACATGGTTTGGGGGATGTCCAAGGAAGTTCATTGTGCCTAATCTCATACTCAACTAGGCCACCTTCCTAACCACATCCACTCGGTGCTAGCCTTGTTTCCCATAGAATATTCTATGACATATGTACTAGTGAGGGTTCCTTTTCTAGTTCAACAAACTCATAGTACCTCTTCCCAAGAAAGGCCCCATTTCTTAGTCATAGCCAATCAAGGTTCATAAGGATAGCTCATTTAACTTTCTTAGATAAGGATTCTCATGCCGTTCCGACTCCATCTATCTCTAAGTCTATCATTTCACTCAAGAAGGGAACATCGCCCTAAGGCCCATCCTTCAAGTTTATACATTTACTTAGGAAAGCTAGACTTATGAAAGGGCACAATTTCTTAGTTCTGTCGATTCAAGTCTGGGCCTAGAATTTCTCTTTTAACATTTATAGAAAGGGAACCATTTCTTAGTTCTAGCCCACTTCACACATTCATGCATTCAAGACTTTAAGTAACAAGAAGAGACACTTTAGTCTACTAATCAAGTCACAACATTATCATTTCAGGACACTTCATAATCCAACATCATCACATATATAAATCATGAGAAATCATACTTTAAATCACAATGCTATCCACTTTACATAGGATCACCTCAAGATCACATAAACTCATTCACATCATATTTTCACATATAGACATAAAACTTTACATATAGCTTCATATAGAACTTTACATATTAGCTTCATATAGAACTTTACATATAGCTTCAATTATATATGAACACAATAATACAACATTACTCATATAATTCCCTTCATGGCCACAATCATAATTTAAAAGCAACAAGCAACACTTCCACCAAAGGTGGATCCAACCTAAGAAGCAGCTATAGCAATATTAAGAGACCAAGCCATCTTACCACCTTTCCAAGGCCATTAGGCACAATACTCAATTCCATGCCACTTATACAATATTCATCAAGTTAGGTCAACTTACCCTCTCACCTTGGCTATATTCATCATCCTCATATTCCAACAATTAACAATACAATAACAATGATAATAACAACATTCAACTATACAAGCTAAGCTAAACAATATCCAAAAACCAACATAAAGGCTAAGTCCAATTTATGACCATTCAAGGCTACGACCTCACATTATACAATTCAATAACAATTTCCAACAATTCAACATAGCTAAGATCATATAATATCAGCCCACATCAAACCACTCAGAAATCTTTCATCAATTACTCAAAATCATTAGACCCACTTTAGACCAAATTTACAGAAATTGAGAAGACATGGGTTCATGAATATTTATTTCTTAAAACCATCAATAATCATTAATAACAACATAAAGCATCATTTAAAAGATTTTAATGCAAGAACCCATGCTACAATTGAAATTAGGGTTTTTGGGAGAACTTTAAAAATACTTTTAGTTGGCTCCTTAAATGGAAGAGGAATCAAGGATAAACAATACCCATACCTTAACCTTCATGAACCAAACGAAATTTGAGAAGAAAACACATGAAACCTTTAACCCTAGCTTTAACTTGATCTAGCCTCCAATGGAATTCTAGAGAGAACTTTTGGGGAGAGAAGGGGTGTGATTTGGAAGAATGAATTCTAAAATACAATATACAAGTTGAAATACCTTTTAAATACTTAAAAACACTTAAAACAATATCCCACATATTACCCAAACTACCCCTCACTTAGTTGAACCTTTTTAAACAAGTCTAACTTGAGTTTTATTTTTGCAGACTTCGTCGGGAAACAAGTCCATGACATAAAGGTGTTCCCACAAGTTTCTGAAAATTAAATTTTGAGATAGAAGAATCCGTGACACGTCCGCGACGTGGACAAAACATTTGGCCCTTGGTGGAGCTAGTCTGCGACGCGGACGTGCTCCCTCCAAGTACAACTTCAAGCTGCCTTGGCAGCTTGCTTGGCCAAGGTTGGGGTCCTCCTCGGGGACCCTTAGGGTGGCCCCCGGGGCATCGTATCCAAACGTCTTGACCCTAAAATCATTTATTAAGACACTAGGGTCACCTCCACTGATTTTAGACTCCAAACAACACATAAAAACATTAACAACATACTATAACACACCAACACGTAAAAGACTAGTTTCTGAACGTCTTGGTCGTCCCTTGACGTTTGACTTCCAAACTCTTTAAACTGACTAAAAAGGCTATTCTTCATTATTTTAACAAGCTTTTAATGCATAAAACCCATGTGAGGCTCTAGTTTATCCTACTTCATATTGAGGGGTGTTACATTCATGAGTGTAAAGCGTGCTACATTTATGAATGAGAAGCTACAAGCTGTTCAAGAAACTCCACTTTTTCATTTTTCTAAAGTCATATGATAGATATTAAATCTATAAGGATTCTCTCCTAATCCATATCTGATGCTCTATAGGATATGGCTACTCGAAGAGCTTTGCTAAAAGGAATGTGAGGGAGAATGCGGAACAATAAACTCTTCCTCAATCTCCTCATGTTCTAGTTGATCCTTTGGCCAAGAAAATGTCTAATGTTGAGTTTAGGGTGACTTTTCAAGTGTTGGCCGATGTTGTGACGACTCAAGAAAATAGGGAGGTTTTGGTTCCTATGAACCCAAATGTGAGCATGACGGCATCTAGAGTAAGGGACTTCACTAGAATGAATCCTCTAGATCAGTTTCATGGTTCTAGGGTTGAGGAAGATCCTCAAGAGTTCATTGATGAAGTTTACAAGGTGTTGATGATCATGAGTGTGATACCGGTGCAAAAGGCAGAGTTAGCCGCTTACCAACTTAAGGATATTGCTAACATGTTATAATTGTGGAAAACTAGGACATTTAGCTAAAGATTGTAAACTACCTAAGAATCTAAAGAAAAAACAAATATCTGAAATAATAATTAATGATGAAGAATATACACAAATAGATTATGTAGATTATGAACCAGAAAGTGATGCCAAGTGATTAAAAAATATATGGATAGAGAAAATCACAGATATGAACTAATTAGGACAGTAATAACAAAACGACAAGAGTTAAAATACAGACAAGAAAGGCTTCAATACAATATATATGCAGGAGTATGTCAAAAATCTTTGCTAGCTCAAAGAAAAGTAATAT
>JAJOOH010000031.1:0-14682 GCA_029582605.1 Solanum gracilifrons | reverse complement strand
CACCATTCATCTCCATAGAACCGCCGGCGCCGCCGTTGTGAAGCGCGTGAGAATGAGAGTGATGATGTTGGTCGTAGCGAATGTGAGGAGTAGGGTTGTCCATAGACTCTATTCCTCCTCCACTTCCACCACCACCACCACCGCCGCCGACGGCAGCGACGACGTCGTCATCATCGTCGTCGTCGATCTGAGTTTGCTGGTGTCTATCTTGGTGAAGTGCAGCGTTCATTGTCTCCCGTCCGTACATGTTAGCTCTGCGATTTGCTTCTGCCATTTTTGACGTCGTTGATTTATATTTTCTAAAAAAATAAAAATACTAAAAGACGTTATTACCCCACACTGCCAGCTACTATGATCCAACAAATCTAGCTCCATAAACTTTAACCATATCCAAACAAACCCGAATCCTTAAGCCCAAAAAATAGGCACGACAAAATTCTTCCTTAAAATAAAATATAAACAAGAATTTTGTCCATATAATAAATTGTTCGAATGCAAGCAGAAATTATTGGTTTAGTTTGATTTAAAAAATAAGAGATAAGTCGGTTTAGTTTGATTTGAAAAATAAGAGATAAGTCGAACTAAATTTTATATATAAGAAACATTTTTGTTTTTTTATAATATTTTAAAATTCTTTTTAAATTTTTTTTTTCCACATTTTCCTTTTTTTTGTTTAAATTATGACGATGAAAAAGTTGTGATATAATCAAGCTTCGTTTAGTGTTTAAAGAGTTCTTTTAATTGCAAATATTGACCAAAGAATATATTTGAGATTGGTCAAATAATTCGATTATATATATTAACAAAATAACGGAATCAATTAAATTTAAATACGTTCATGTGCATGGATAAAATTCAATTTGAATGTGTGGCCCCGTCCGGAACAGAACACATTGATAAAATGGTTTGATACGAACATCTCAGGCCTAAATTTAATATTGGAAAGACGAACTATATTAATCCTTAATGACCATGTTTCTCCACTTAAATTCATCTCGGGCCTACTAATTGTTTCTCTAGTAGTTACTATAAGATTCTCAGATGCAAGCAAATAAAGATGTCAACTAATCCCCTTTCAAATGAAAGAAAAAAGTTTTGCGCATGTTAACGGGGCATAAAATAAACTTATTTCCTAACGTATTCTCAAAATACCAAAAAACTAATGTCAGTACCCTATCTAAAAATAAAGGAACATCAGAGTCATCACATCACATAGTATACAAAATAAAAGTATAATTGGTTGTTGACATAGTTCTAACTGTACTAGTTCAGTATACAAAATTGGGATCCTCTTTGGTAAGTTCATGGTTATTCAGTTAGTATGAATGCCTGAAGGAGACTCTGAGCTGCCTGGGTTTCATCTGGGGTCCCAGAGATCACGAGAACCCTGTCAGTTGTTCCAGGACGAGGCTCGTGTACCATGACCCTTGCTCCTGAAATCTGATTCAGTTCCGCAGAAAGATTAAACACCAGCACAAAAATGAATGAAGTACAAAGAAGGCATATGAGTTTAACAATCCTGTGTACTTTCCACAAACCCAATTAATAAAGGGAAAAAGGCTAAACGTACCTGTCTTAAACGAGTCAAGTTGCTCCCGTCCTCCCCATACACACAGCTCATGATGTTTTCAGGAACCATGATCTTCACAGTAGTATTGGTCACTATGGCAGATCTGCTTCCACTGCAAGCAATAGAAAAATGCAACAAGCTGATGAATACAATCAAGAAGTTTCTACTCGGGATTCGAGATAATATTATATATCTTTTCTTCCAAGTCTATAATGACCATTTGGTAAATCTAGGCAGTGATTTTTTTCGTAAAAATCATATTATAGGGAGTCCACCCTCGTAATTACATCCTGTCACAGTTGAAAAAGCATTAGGTGCTTGTGAAGCAGTGCAAGACACCAACCTTCCAAGTTCTATGCCACCTTTAACTGAATTAGATCCTTTGCTGACATCAAAAGCACCTCTTTGGTTTACTGCGGGTCGTGTCTAATAGCCAAACCCACCGAAAATGTTCAAAGACAAGTCAGTGATACATTAAATTAAAGGGAAAATTAAACATTCAACGGTTCATCACCTGTGATGACCACATCCCTGGTGATGGGGGATGATCTATCTTGTTGGAAAGTACAAGGTTATTAATAGACCGCGTTAACTCAGGATGTTGATTGTTACCATGTGAGACACCACTAGACCGATGAAATCCAAAAGGAGGTTCCTTCATTTGGCCAGAGAGACTACTTTCAGATGTCAAAGGGGAGTTGTTTCTACTGATGCCACCATTTGACACCTTTGCTGCCAAGAGGTTATCACGCAACCGACCAGTGACATTTCGTAAAGCATCTTGTACATTTACGAACTCACCTGCAATCTATACAATACAATCTCAGTGCAACAGATACACCAAAATGTCTGATTTTATATAGATTGATTTGACTACGTCCAGGAAACCACATATGAGTGAAAGGAAGTGTTTGATAACTTTCAAATCATCTAATGAAAAGATAATTCTCCACAAAAAAGGACATATCGAAAGAGCTCCTCTTTTTAATTTAAATTGCAAACTCTTCAAGTTTCATAAAGTAATTAAATTTATAATATTATTGCGTAAAAGAGCAAACCACAGCTGCAATTTTGTTAAATGAATTATATTTAATTTGCATCGACAAGCAAGACAATAAACATTGTTTTTTTTTTTTTTATATCAATTATCGACTGTGCATCGTGGGTTCTAACTAGTATATTAAGGAGAGGTGCCACAATAGTTGTCTGTATTAACAAGCCTAAGGTTTTCTTTTTCCAGAGAAATTTCAGGATTCGGTCACAAGAAACTTGCATATTTTGTAACTTAAAAAGTGCATTACTCTAATATTTTGTCAAGGATATATCACCAAGAATTAATGAACTCAGTGCATATCGTTAAACTTAATGGACCAGTAAGTCAAACCTAGATGAACTAAAACGAAAATCGTGATAATTATGACACGGACAATTTGCTCAATTTTTCCAGAAAAGAACAATTTGCTCAATTTATCCAAAAAGGGACAATTTACTCTTTAAAAGGTCAATGGTATGATAGACAATGTGTGTAAACACAAATTAGCTTCTGAAGGTTAAGCAGTCTCAATTTCACTACAAGATTTGCGAATAAATGTTGGGTAGGATCACCTCGAATGGCTTGAACCGCATAGGGGAAGACCCACAGGTACATCGATTGGGTAATCTTTTCGACAAATCAGCCGGCGCCACACTAGAGGGACTGAGAAATAAATCGAGTACAAATCTTATCTTCAGGCTTTACCTTACTGATCCTTTGGAGTGCGATCAGTAAGTTTTATTTTATCGCAAAATCTATCAAACAGCAAATTTCTCAACTATCTGAACAGACAAATCATGCCTGTTTTTAACGAGGTAATTCTTATTACTCCTATACTTACTAGTTTCTTCATGCAGTGAGTGCACTTGACGCACTTGACAGTTGGGTAACATGCATTTAGTCTTTAATAACTAATATAATATGTTTGAAGATTAATTCAAAGTTTGGAGTATTTCTCAAAAAAAAAAAAATCAAAGTTGGAGTAAGAAACCAAAATTGTTTAGGATTTAATATTTGCTATTTTTTAAAATTTCATGTCTAAACAGGATTTATAGTCAAGTTATATAGGAATAGGTTTTCTAGTTTCTAGTCAAAATAGGTTTTGTACTATTATAAATAGGATTTTTGCTAGCTATTTTCTAAGTGGAGAATTGTGGAGAACATTGAGAAGATTTATGAAATTTTGGGTGTGTTCGGGATGAAGAAAAATGTTTTCTAGGAAAATAAGTGGGTTTCCTACTACCCTTCGGGGTGGCCCAGTGGTTTGGGCTTGGGACTTCCATGTTGGAGGTCTCAAGTTCGAAACCCCATGCCAGCGAAAGGAAGGGGTTTGCCTTCTGGGTCGAGCTCGTCACACCGGGCTTGCCTAGTGCGGGTTACCTCTTCTATGTGATTTGCGAGCTATTGCATAGAAGCGGGGGGTTTTACCCTGTGCGCACCCAAAGGGTAGCGGCTGCTGGTTTTCCTTGTCATCAAAAAAAAATACTAGTGGGTTTCCTACTTATTTTCTTGTGTTCAGTAGTTGAGCAAAAAAAATTATCCTAAAAGGATTTGTATATAATTTAGATAAATACTATGGGAGGTGGGAGTGGGAGGACACAATCAATGTGGAATCTCACAAGTAGAACTTGTTTTCCCTACTTTCATTTGTATTTTTTTATGACAAAAGAAACCTGCAGCCGCTACCCTTTGGGTGCGCACAGGGTAAAACTGTTTTCCCTACTTTCATTAGAGAACTCATTTTAAATGTGGAACTCATTTTCCTCTTTAACTACAGTGGCAGGCTTGAATATGTTCTGATGGCCAAGTTAAACGCCCCAAAGGGGAGGCTAAAAGAGTGGAGCAAAACTACCCATGGAAATCTAAAAATGCAAAAAACTAATGTGCTAAATCAATTAGCTGACCTGGAAGTGATTCAAGAACAAAGAGCTCTAGTAGGAGGGGAAATAGCTTCTAGATTGGCATTGACCTTGGAATTTGAGGACATAGCCAAGCATGAGGAGATAGCTTGGAGACAGAGTCACTAGTAGAACTCATTTTCTTGTGTACATGAGGAGATAGTTTGAATATTATTTAGATATATACTATGGGAGGTGGAAGTGGGGAGGACACAATCAATGTGGAACTACGTTCCCTAGACCCCACTTGTGGGACTAAACTGGACATGTTGCTGTTTGTATCGTTAAATTCATCGTTACGTAAAGAAAAAAGTTCCATTTAATGTAATGATTGATTTAGTGTGATCGCCTTAGAACCTTTTTTTTCTCATTTCGTCTTTGATTATTATTTGATAATTCTATTTGATCTTTTAACCAACCTTAATATAATAACTCTACCCATATTCTACTTTTTCATTAGGTTCACCCTTAGATTGTTGATGTGAGGCATTATGTAATGATAGAAAACGATACAATCTATCCATTTATTGTAATCATCAAAACAATACAATACATTATGAAAAAATATGTAACAACCATCACAAACAAGCTGTAAATGAAGTCCTATGTTTCTTTTGGAGGAGTGATCTACAACGAAGCATATATGACTTAATAATTAGTTTCAGATATATGGTACATTAGTAAAAGTATTTCTAAAGTTTGAAGAAGCTAAAAAGGACAAAGGCTGAACAATCTCACCTGTACAACTTCATCATTGTCCGAGACACACTTAGGAACTTGGTCACCTCTAAATATCCGTATGCTGGTACCTGTCTCCTTCCTGATATCTGAAATTATTGCGCCTCCCTTCCCCAATAAACAACCAACTTGGCTGTTTGCCACCACAAGTCGGAATGTAATTAGTGATCTTGTTCCCAAATTCATCCCAGAACCAGCATCCAGAATCCGATCAAAAACAAGAACAACAGCGGTTTGTGCTGGAGATTTCCGTAATTCTAGATTCTATATAAAAAGAAAACTAAATCACTTGACCCACATATTACAGATAAAAAGATACCCAAGACAAAAGAACAACCAACTAACCTCTAATGCAGTAATGGTTATCATTCGCTCGTTGCACTCAGCAACATTTCCCCCAACAGCAATGCTTGCTCCGCTGTCATTCTGAAGAGCCCTAACAATTGTTCCAGCCTTGCCAATTATTGCCCCTACCTTATCATTTGTGCAGAGAATCCTGAAAGCAACCTCTTGTAATGGCATTTTTGAATCAATGCTGGAAAACTTGTCAGCCTCTAGTGGCACAGAATGACATCCAGAGGCACCTGAGAAAGAGCTTGCGGTTATTGGCTGTGACATTGAACTCCTTTGTGCAGGTAGATCAATTGGCTCAGGGGGCAAAGTCTGCTCTGAATCTAACTCAATTGGTGCATTATCAACCGTTCTAGTCCTTTCAACAGAGAAACAATCTTGAAGGCGGCGACTGACAGCAACAAGTGCTTTCTTGACAGCCAGAATATCCCCTTCTATCTGCCATTAACCAACAATTAACATTGTGCCGTTACCATTTAGTTAAAGATATTCAATTATAATGTAGATTTTCCTGGTAGACTTTTGCAAAATTACAGAGCTAAGAGTGTAAGTTGTTGCATCGATGCTTTCAAAAAATTACTATGCATTTACAGGTTCACTGAAGGTCATGCTACTCTCTTCTGGAGTATATAGCTGCTGCAATAACAGGGGTCCTGACAGCAGAAAAATTATAACATGTACAACAACATATCCAGTGCAATGGGTCTGGGGAGGGTAGAGTGTACACAGACCTACCCCTGCCTTGGGAGGTAGAGAAGTGAAATTATAACATGTAAAAATAGGATAATTCTGAAAGTAGCTCAAAAAGTTTAAGAAGTTTTTAGACGTCACTATGAATGCATGCTTCTGCAGATCTAGTACAAACTAAAATCAATCTTGCTGATGATTTGCAATGTTTCAAAGTAAAAACTTGATTCTTCAAAATAGAATGGTGAAAGAAAACTGAGAACTGAAAGAGGCAATGCCACTGTATGTTACTTGGCAATACAAATTGTTTGGTTTGCTGACAAGTGATACATGGATTGCAGTACAAGATATGGATAGTCAAAAGGTGATTAAAAGTAACTAAATTTTTGAAAATGGTAATTGGGGTATCCGAACAATCTTGTGTGCACCTCAACTGTTGGATATTAGGTCTTCATATTCAAAGCTAAAACTTGTAGTATTTGGTTTTGAAGGATGAAGATAGCAATAATATGCTTAGCCTATATTACAATTTTAATCAAACTAGTACTGGTTCTGTAATGGTATCAAATAAAGCACTTTGAGGAAAGTTAAATTGGAGATATACTAAAACATGAGATAAGTGACCTCTTTTAGACATTGAAAATTCCATGTTAAGCACTCGTAATCAGCTTATGTCAAACACTTTCTTATAACAAAAGAATCATACTACAAACATCAGTACAAACAAGAGCAATAACGACAGATGGTTAACTAAGTATTTTCAAGGGCATTTTGGCTATTTATTTGATCTAATATTGCTAATATGAGTAAGGTTATTCCACAATGGATTTCGGTATGAAACCAGACAACAGCATAGTTGCAGGTTTCATTTATGGTAGTAATATTTACCGGGGAAGCTATGCACACGTTGAGTTTCCAATACGACAAAACCAAATGTGCCCTAATGACATCACAAGAAAATCATGTGACCAATACGCTTACAATCATGCATATGAAATCAGCTACAAAGTAAAATTTAAAAAAAAATGAAAATTGGGAATGAGCATAGGCAACTTCAAATTTGATACACTACATATGAAACCTGAAAAACATGTAGCCTTAAAAGGAATTTGCAAGAAATTAATCACCTCGACAATTTCATCATTGGGCGAAGCACAACTTGGCATCTTTCCTGAAGTTAATACCTTAATCCTACATCCATTTTCTCTTCTAATTGTATCTATTACTTTTCCACCTTTACCCATCAAAGCCCCCACTTGACTCCCTTTCACTAATAACCTACACGACACAACATTCTCCACACCCAAAACTAGTCCATTATTTTCCGCTGTTACTTCTATCACTCTCTCAAAAACCCTAACAAGTGCTTCTTGTGCAGCCGAAACCTCTATTTCATCAATTTCTTCATTACGCTGGTTATCCCCAATGGGGCCCAATAGCCTTATCCTCTTGTTTACTGAAGCAGGGGCTACTACAACAATGAGTCGGTTGTGGTCGTTTGGTGCGGACACATCAACGTGAATCTTAGCGGAGGTGTCTTGTTGAAGCTGTCTAATAATGGACCCTGATTTTCCGATAACTCCACCGACGCGTGAAGCATGGCAGAGAAGTCGGAACACAACACGTCTCGGTAATGGTTGTGGTGGAAGGTGTGAGTTGTTGACCACGGCGGGCACACCGGCGGCGCCAGCGGCGGTGGATGAATTGGGGACGGAGGCGGCAACAGAGTTTTCGTGCATTAGTGTAGTTGCTTAGGACTTTCCCTGAATTGATAGAGAAAAAAGAGTGCAAGTCTAGCCCTATGTAATAGTAAAAAAATAATAATTTTTGGACTGATGAGTGGACTTGTATTCGATATTGACTATATATGACTTAATTGTAAAAAAAAAACATCTCATTTTTATATTACTAATTTATTGCAATATCATCCACTAACAAGACTTATAAAACCAATTTATTACAATATCATTCATTGACAAGAGGAGTTTTAAAACTAATTTATTACAATATTATCATCCACTACCAAGAGGAGTTTTTTCTGGTAAGCAATAAAAGGAGTCATAAATTATAAAAGCTAATATATTATGGTCCATAGTTATTTATCTATATTTGAGTTTTGACTTGTCATACTTATTGTAAATTAATAATTTTACTATATCATTCCTTGTTATTATAAGTCATTTTCACTCATTTAATTCTCGATGAAAAAGATTACCAAAGAGAATACACCTAGACCTAATTGGTTTCATAAGTTAAGTTCCTAGTTTTAAAATAAACTTGAAATAATTGATACTATCATTAGGCGAAGTAGAATTTGGCTCCCTTCCGTTACATCTTTTGTTATCGTCCAATGATGAAATTGTAGAGGTAATTAATATCTTACAATTATTTTCAAGGTTGTTTTTCTAGTTATACTATTACCAGAAGAACAGACAATCAAATTGGGCAGATCAACTCTAAAGTTGCCTGTGCTCATTGGGGATAACTTTTCTCAATTTAAAACTATCTTTTTCTTAATATGTGGATTTGAAAAATAAATCTTTGTTCAACTCATATAAATTAGTAAATATTATTGTATAATAATGTAGGTCAGTGCGGAAGGCAGTAATGATTTTTCTGTATAATATTTCGTCTTTATTATAGGGTTCAAGTCTATAATCATGATTCCTTATTATTCTGTTTTTTTCATTAAATGTTTTTACAAATAGACGCAAAAAATAGTGTACTAACAGATTTCTTATTAATTAGTTAGCATATTTTATAAGTTTAGTTAAATTTCATTTACGAATTTTATTTTTTATTTTTATATAATAAATTTTATAATTTATTTTACGCTTATATATTATTATTTTATATATTATATATTATTTTGCAGAATTAGAAAAAGGTAAAACAATATTTCTATTTATTTGATTGTCCTTTGAGTTTCAACAGTTACAATAACACTTATGTATAGGTTTTAGTTTTCACTTTAATTATATAAGGGAAAAAGACATAGATTTCTCTTTGAACTTATATCGAAAAGTCAGTTACACACCTTAACTATCATGGTGACCTATTACACACCTTAACTACTCAAAAGTGAATTTATTACTACTATGAGACGTGTAACACCACTCTCACATTATGTGGTGTATTCCACATCAGCGCTACGTCATCGTCATGTCATAAATTATAATTTTTTGTTTTCTTTTCTTTATTAATTAACTTTTCTTTTGTTAACTATATTTTACTCTAACTAATCTCTAATTAATTGTTTTAATTCTCTAATAATTATATATTCTTCATCACTAATTCCACCCATTTTCAATTCTCATTTCATCGGAAAATCATATCCGGCCCCACCTTCACTATTGATTTTGTTCTTCACCACCACTATATCACCTTCAATTCTTCTTTTTCTTTGTCACCCAACACCAAATATCACCACCACCATTATCAATATCGATTTTTTCTTCTTCACCACCTCAATTACCTCTTTTAATGTTTGTCACCTGCCACCCATCACCACCAAACCCATAAAGCTGCTATTACCACCAAAACCAAAAATTGACTAACAACTAAAAATTCTTTAACAAAGTCAAAAGAATGAAAAAGATAGAAACAATCAATCAAATTTTTTCTAGATAAAATACAATTATTCACTAACAAATCTATGGGAATTAACCTAATTGCGAATAAAAAAAATTGTGCTTTAAGATTGTGATAAAAAAAATGAAGAAGTGTGATGAAAATAAATAATGAAGAAGAAGAGGACAATGGGTGGGATTTGAAGAAGAAGAGGTGTGGGGGTGGGGTTGGGGTGGAAAAGAGGATTCTAACTTTTTTTTTACTTTAATTTCAAACTGACGCGCCTATTTTTTATTTTTGTTTTATTTTTTTGCCATGTCAGTTTTAGGAGGTAAGAAAATTCATTTTTGAATAGTATAGGTGTGTAATAGGTCACTATGATAGTTTAAATGTGTAACTGATTTTTTGGGACAAGTTCAAAGGAAAATTTATGCCTTTTTCTCTTATATAAGTAAGACACCAAAGTATCAAGTTTTGATCATTTTCTGTTTTCTCTACAACAATCTACTCTTTTTGTTTATTTTATTTTACTTAGCTCCAACAAAAATGTCCATGTAAATTTATTTTTTTCCCTTTTGAAAAGCTTATTTTTTGCCTATTGCTACCATTTAGGTGTTTATATATCTATGGACTAAATTGAAATGTTTTATTATACTTTCTAATTAATTTATGTCTACTTTATTGTTAATCAATTATTTGTAGCCGAAAGAGGTCTCCATATAGTTATAGTTGTACCAGACAAATGTTTCTTTTCCCATTACTTCTTACAAGTATTTATGAAACTGTCGTATATGCATATTTCCTTTATGCAACAATCTCCACTTAATTGATCTTTAAGGAGCAATTACACTACTTTAATTTTTAATTATTGCTATTTTTTAAAGTTTGCATTGAACGTCTTTTTTTATGTTAAAATTGAGACATGATTATCATGTTATATTGCGTAATATAACTATATTTGTACAATATAGATTTTTATAATATAGTTAATGGAATTATATTTTATTAAAATCATTTTTTAATGAATTATAAATGTATACCTCATAATATAATTTTAATTCTTAACAATATTACGTAACAATGAATATGGACAAAAAAGAAAAAAGAAGGAAAAAAGAGGAAAAGAATTGCGGATAAATGCCGAAAAAAAAAAAAAAAACAAACAGGATGCTTCTTCTGTACCAAGAGCATAAAGATGCTATCATCGACCATTTCTTCCCTAAATTTTCCAGCAAGAACCAAACTCTCCTCACCAAACCCTGCAATTTTTCCTCAAAACTACAATCTTGTACCTTTCTGTACTGAAAATATGGCTTCTTCTCCATTTTCTGGAGGGTTAATTAACTCCAGGGTTGATTCACCAATTGCAATATGCTGTAAAAATGCTTCAGTAGATTCTGCAAATAGTGGGTTTTCAACACTGATGGAGTACATGGGTAAAGGAGGGGTTGATGTGGGTGATGACTTGGTGTTATTGTTTGGTCACTTAGAATATGCCTCCAAGAAAATTGCTGCTCTTGTTGCTTCCCCTTTCAATTCCAGCCTCAACAACAATGTTGCCATTGGAAATACTGGGATTTCTTCTGATAGAGATAAGCCCAAGCCTCTTGATATTGTTTCGGTCTGTCTTTCGGAAATTGTTGGTTATTTGATTGTCACCATATATATAAATTGTTGATGTTGCTTTTCTGTAATTTTTTGTTTTCATAATCTATAGGATTCCCTGTTATTATAAGCAATAATATAACAACAATAACATAGCCAATTGAATCCCACAAGTAGAATGTAAGCAAACCTTTTCACTTATAGTGCACTGTATAGAGACCCAATAAAGTGGAATTGGGATTGAGGAATTATTGATTGATTGATGTTATAGGTTGTATGCAGTTCTGTTTTTTTTCCCCTCCTTTTTCTGTTTGTGGGATCTTCTATTAATGAATTAGGAAATAGATCCTTGTGTCTTCTCTAGTCTTAATGGATCCAAGAATAGTCTCATGTTCTAAGACCTTTTTATGTATGTTTGTTCAGAACGAGATTATATTGTCGTCTCTTAGAAATTCGGGAAAAGTTGCTGTAATGGCCTCAGAAGAAGATGAGTGTCCTGTGTGGATAACTGATGATGGCCCATTTGTGGTTGTCATGGATCCTTTAGATGGTTCCCGAAATATAGATGCCTCAATACCCACTGGGACGATATTTGGGATTTACAGACGTCTTGTGGAAATTGATCATTTGCCGGTGGAGGAAAAGGCTTTACTAAACTCCCTTCAGAGTGGATCAAAGCTTGTTGCTGCAGCTTATGTTCTCTATTCGTCAGCCACAATACTCTGTGCTAGTTTTGGTTCTGGAACACATGCATTCACATTGGATCATACAACCGGAGATTTCCTCATGACACATCCTAACATCAACATTCCTCCTCGAGGTATTGCTATATCATAAGTTTGGTCCTCCAAATATGCTTTTGCATATTACACCTACTAAACTGATAATTACATTGTTAACATTTTATGGCAGGGCAAATATATTCAGTTAATGATGCTCGGTATTTTGACTGGCCTGAAGGATTAAGGCAGTACATTGACACCATAAGACAAGGGAAAGGACAACATCCTAAGAAGTACTCAGCCAGGTATATATGTTCTCTAGTGGCAGATTTTCATCGGACTCTGTTATATGGTGGGGTAGCAATGAATCCAAGGAACCACCTTCGGCTTGTTTATGAAGCAAATCCCTTGAGTTTCTTAGTGGAAAAGGCTGGAGGTAGAGGTTCAGATGGTAAAAATCGAATTTTATCTATTCAGCCTGTCAGGCTACACCAAAGACTTCCTCTATTTTTGGGTAGTTGGGAGGATATAGAAGAATTACAGAGTTATGGGGATGTTCAGCAGAAAGTAAACCCTGGTTACGATGTTTAATGCCCTTGTCCTCTTTCATGCAGTTTGGACTTGTCCTTGTTCAGCTCATGATCTCTCTTTCACATGTAGATTTTTTACTTGTTAGCTAGTAAATATGCTCTTCACTAGAATAAACATGTGACTTGAATATTGTCACATGATGAACTTCATGTATCTTTAGAGCACCTTAAATTTTGTTTGAATTAAAAAATTTAACATATGCTAAACAAGCAGGGCGGATGGAGCTATAATTCATCATCAGGATCAGATGATGGAGTTTGGCATCCATGTCCATTTCCTTTGCTGGGAGGAATATCGTCGTCATACTATTCCACCTGGTGATTCTAATATACACGGTATTGTTAAAGTAGAGAATGACCCTAACCAACTTGTACTCGTTGGTGATGGGAAGGAAGGTGAAACCTGTAGCTAGATCACTCATCACACGATTAGTAATATGATTTCTGGGATGTGCTCTATCAGTAATGCCATGGAAAGTCCTGAACTTCCTTGTAGCAATGTTCCACACCACCACTGATTTAGGGCACAATCCAGACGAAAAGCATACATGCACCATGCCTCTACAAGAGTCTGCCACGTAAATTTTATGTCTTTCATAAAGAGTAGGAGGAGGTAAAGATAAAAGGGTAACGGTTCCATCTTCAGACACTGAGACGCTGTTGTTATATGTTGTTCTCCTACTGACATTCTTGTCGTTGTAGAAACATATCAAGCAGCTGCGCGTGGCTTGATCGTGATGAATGTTGATGAAGCGGCAGGAGAGGATTAAGTCATGCCAGGACCAACACATACTTTTAAAACGTAAAAGTGACTTCACCGGTAATGCTAACAGAATAGCCATTACAAAGTCTCCTGGAAGAACAATGTTGCACCCGTTCATGGCTTCAAAACTATCATTCTCTTGTCTATCCCCTGCTGCATTTCATTTATTAGAAAGTAATCAACTTGCACAAAGAATTTTTAGGAAAATAGTTATTGCTAAACACACATGCACTTCTTATAATTCCCCCACTAGGTAGCTTGGATCAATGGTAGCTAAAAAGAATCTTTCATTAGCACAAGCATTCAACCAAAATACAAAACTTAATTGGACATATATAATCAAGTAAACACATTAATTTATATGTAAAATATCAGTACCAATCAACTTAAAATGTTAGAAATACACAAATGAAATTGATCATATTAAGACAAAAGTTTAAGATCATCTTAATAACGAAACGATAAATCTTTTCTTGTCCGTGCGAAAACACGGTGCACCATGAATATTGTCCAGTTAATTAGTAAGAAAAAGCAGCAAGTTTGGGCATTACAATTATGCCAAACAAAAATTACTTACGTGAGTTGAAAACTGGGCAGCATATTCCAGCAGTGCTTTGATTCTCTTCTTTCATCCTGTATGTCCTTCTGTTACATAAATGAAGATTGCAAGTACGTAGGAACCCTAATAAAGGGCTTTTTAGATCGTCTCTATTTACCTATTATTATTATTATTATAATAATAATAATAATTTTTAATAGCTATAAACAAATCTCATTTAAAAGAAGTTCTTGGTTAGAAAATACAATAACGTTTTACCTAAGTCTTTTTATTCTTTTATTTTATTACTGAATGTACTAAAGTTTTCTAAATAGTCAAGACATTTTGTATTAAACAAAATCTATTGTTGTCTGCTTATACAAAAAAAAAAAGGTGTCTTATTCCAATTTCAAGCACTACAATTTGCCAATCTTATTTAAATATCATTATACAAAGTTCTCAAATGCAATACTATTTCAATATTATTACACAAATTTCTCAAATTCTTGAGTCGAATTTTATTATTGTCACTTTATATTGTATTTTTATTATTGAAAAATTGTATTATTTGCCTTCTTATTTTATGAGGTTTGCGTACATCTTATGTTTTTTTAAAA
>JAJOOH010000030.1:0-38111 GCA_029582605.1 Solanum gracilifrons | reverse complement strand
CCCGGATGATGCCAAAAAAAAAAACGATTTCACTTTCAAATAAAATAGTACGAGTTGTAAAAGAAAGAATAAATTATTTAATTTTTAGAATTTTGAGAAAAGATCACCGAACCTGAGGAGGGCTATCTACGTATCTCATTAATGTGAGAATCAGGTGTGCGTAGTTCGTCAAGATTGGACAGTTAATTTTTTTTTTAAAGGTTAGAAATTTCTTGACAAATGCAACTATATTCTTCGTTTAAAGTAGATATAAAAACTTTTGAAGTTTCTTTTTGTGAGCTATACATAATAAAAGAAAACCTTATCTTTTGTTGTGATTTTTGTTTAAAAGGGAAAAATCTTTTCTTTTTATAAGAAAAAAAAATTCTTAAACTAAAAAATCTTTTGTACTTTTTTTTTCTACGTCTTTTTTTTTAATATAAAAAATATCTTTGATTTGTTTTTTCTTTCATTTCATTGGTCACCATAGATTTGATTTGTATACAAAGGGCTTCCAAATAAATACATTTCCAGATAACATATAAAATAATTTAGGTGGTCAAGTAAAATTGTGATATCTATTCTGGGTAGATCCGGTCATATGTCAAATCTCATTAAGTCAAATGCAAATGATTCAAATAAGTGAAATCTGTTAGGGATAACCATATCTGGTTTCAGTTCTACCAAGGTTAAATGTCACGCCCCGAGCCTACACCCTAGACGTGGCCGGCACTCGAAGACCATTGTTGGCCTCAAGCGAACCCTTGGCCTGGCTTACTAACTCAGCGGAAGACTATATGCATATTTATAAAGATCAATAGCACACTACTCAACTTAACTAATGAAATAACTTAGAATGTTTAATAGTCAACATTCAACTTGGCCAAAATGGCAACTCAAGTCTTAACATATAAAATGAAAAGTAAAGACAACTGAATTCACTAACTGACTGTCTGACTATCTATGAAGCCTCTAAACAACTGAGATGGATAACGCGACACGATCGCGACATCCTAATTAACTAATACTAAAACTGAAAACAATGTGAAGGAGTCCTCTGAAATGCAAAGAGGCTCATCAACAGACTCTGAACTGCTCAATGGATCAACGAATGCGTCGGATGCCGATCCTAGCTATATGTGTCTGCATCATAAGACAATGTAGGCCAACTGGCATCAGTACATTGAATGTACGAATATGCGAGTTGGAATGTTAAAACAACATAGGCTCGAAAGAGATTATGAAAGAAACACCTACCTTAGCTCTTCTCAACTCTTGAATACTTAAATAAACTCATTTCATTATTAAAGAAATTTAAAACAAGTGCAATATAAAGAAAAACTGTTGAAAACATGCTATCAATTCATAATCATAATATCATAAAAAGACAAACCATGCTCCCTCTCAAAGTCTACTTGTGCAATGCATGAATGAAGTCTCATACCCCCATTCACACTAAGCAGAACCCCTTGAGGAACCATGCTACTACTGTTGTGGGAGTTTCTCTAACCGACAACCATCACTTAAGAACTATAGAGATGATACAACGCTTTACATCACGCTGCCGAGGCCCATCCTATACCTTGCCGTGATATAGGAAGCTAACTCACTAAGTGGATCCACTAGTCTATGCGAAAATGATTCATCTAAAAAGTATGACCCTTTTCTACCCATGATGGCTACATGGTTTATGGAGACTTGAGTTAATATGAACTCGCATCCCCATATCGGTGCTCAATACTACTCCCAAAAATATACTTAGTTCTTTATATTTAAAAACATACTTCTTCTGTTATTTGAGATTAGTGCTCAAAAAGTTGGCTCAAAGGCTATCTTGGAAATCTCAGTTTCCCTGCTTGCTACATTTAGAAAGCTATTTCTCTTTTCTGAAAACTAGCCCGAAGGCTCTTTGAAAATCTCAGTTTCCGTTCTTATTTAAATGTGAAAACATTTTAAATCTTTTTGTGAATATTTAGTACCCATATACTTTTGAAGAAATGAACTTCAATCTTTACTCTTTACTCTTTACTCAACTTGAAATGTAAGTCTTAAAACAAAGTTAAAAGCATTTGCAAAAGACTTCTTGAAAAGACTCGAAGAACTTCCTAAACTTGGCTCTTAACTTTTCTTGAATTTGAATTTATGGGTTCAAGGTTCTGATTCATGTTTTCGGATGATTTCTAGATGTTTAGAAGTCATTTAGAGTAGTTAGAATCAATAGGAAGTGTTAATACACTATAGAAGGACTTAAATAGGCTAAACGACGAAAACTGGTGAAAAACGACGATTTAGGCGCATCCCGGGCGCGCCGTGTCAGCCTCAACTTACTGGGGCTCAAATCAGGCGCACTGCTAGCGTGCCGCCCCAGCTGCCTGGCGCTATGGGGGCGCGTCGTGCTAGCCTCCCTTCAGGCAAATTTCTGACGAGCTATTGATCTCGTTTTCTGATCCTAAATCATTTTAATTCGATTCTTTTTCTCAAATTCACTTTAGATTCATGTACCCAAATCATATACATAAAATCTAACCCAACAACTTAAAGAAACAACACTTAATCATCAAGAAACTCCTTAATCCCAACTCATGTTCAAGAACGAAATCAATTCAAGAACAACTATCAAGAACATCAAATTCTCAATCTTTTTAGGACGAAAACACGATGAATTAAACATGCTTGGCGCGTGGGTGAACTAACCCAACGCTATGTGATCTCACATACCTCTTAGGGATCAAACCCATGGTGAAAATCCGCTACAACACGCAATGATCTCGACGGACGCTTGATCCTCTCCTCTTTTCTCTTTTTTTCTCTTCTTTTCTCTTCTTTTCTTTTCTTGAACTCTCAACTAAAATCCTAGGCTAATTTTAGGATTATAAAACTGAACCGAATAGGATTAGACCCTAAAATATTACTAAAAATGAATTAAATCTAATTGGGTAAGGAAAAGACCAAAATACCCCTCACTATTTTCGGCTAACTTTCCTTAACTTGATAGCCTAACTTCAAAAGGCCATATCTTACTCATCCGAACTCGAAACTTAGCAAACTCGTTCGTGTTGGAAAGATAATTCAAAGATATTTCCTAAGGTACTTGGTAGCACACGTAACATATCCTGAGCTAGGAGTTATGGTCATTTGAAGTTGACCAAAAACTCATACTTAGCTTAACTTGGAAAATTTCAGATTTTGCTATTTCCAATTTAGTTCTTTTTCGAACTCTAGGTGCTACATCTAGTGAACTTAACACTTAAAAAATTTTAATTCCTCAGTAAAATCCTACTCACAACGAATGATGGTTCAAGTCTTAGCTCAAAAATTTTATAGGGTGTTACAATATTTCCCCCTTGGGATCATTCGTCCTCGAATGATGACTGGGCTGGGTATGGAATGGGTTACTCTTACTAAGGTCTAAGTCTAATGGTTTGTTCTTACTATATTCAAGCTTAACCCAAATCCTTAGGTTCGGGTTTTATACCACTCTATAAGGAATCTTATCCCAAAACTATTACTCTTTACCACCACATTCAAGCTTGGTACTCGAACAACTCCATGAACTCCTATTAACCAACTCCTTAAGAAATTATCAACACTTGACTTGATTTCTCATCTTATCATCTCCCCCTCAGGTCTAAAGCTAACATTTGAAATCTATGGACCTACTCCACATTAACAACTCAATTATTCTATCTAGGCACACATGGAAAATCATAACTTAATTGGAACCTCATCTAGTAACATACCATCTCGGCACGCCTCTTAATGCTCTTGTTACTCTTGTGACTTAGCCACACTTCGCTGCCCTTATCTAAAGGTTAGGGTCTCTTACTTGTACTATTCTTCTTTCAAAGAAGCTAACATTTCAATTCCTCGTCTACTCTATGTCAAGTCTACCAGATCAAATCCCAAGGCTGACATCATCACCCTCATGTTGCCATTCTTTTGATCATGATACTCATCTCAAATTCAAGCTTAATGGTCATTTCTAAACCCGAATATCAATATGATTTCTCGCCTACTATACTATACCTCATTACTTAATTAGTTCTACTACCTTATGAACATCATGACCCTCTCAAACAAATCATATGCCTAGCTTAGATCTATCACTTTATGAATACTTCTGCTCTTCTATTCAACACTTACACTTGGTCATTACCTACACAATGACACTTTATAACAAACTCCTTTCTAGCTAAAACACACTCTGCCTCCTATGGTGGAATCTTTACAACTCATCACTTCTTAGTCTACCTATAAGGGAAAACTCCTCATTACTAACTTACTAGGTACTTGACTATAGTAACATAGCTTGTCAAAACACCATCTCCCTTACTTAGATTACTTAACCTCTACATACTTTCCTCTAACTCTGCGCTCTATCACTACTACTGCTCATGATCTCTTAGCTCATGCTACCTTTTCGGGTGAAAATACTACCCAAGCTCTAAACATACCACCTTATAAGGATCTCAGCTGAAACAAGGCTTAAGGAAAAGAGTACAACTCGCTTTTAGCTCAAACGCACGATTCACATGAATACAAGTGCATTCCTCTAAAACTGAACAGTTAACTTACTCTTGGACATCTCTTAAGCCCCTTCTGGAGTCTCATGACTTCCTCAAAACTCTTGCTAAGAACAACTCGTCGACAAAGAACTGACTCTGCTTTCCAGCCACCTCTAGTATCATGGGTAGTCGAATGATTTTGAAAACTCACGAGTTAGAATAAATATTTATGACTTAGCTCTATTGCACGATTAAGAGTATGAAAGAAGGGAAACTTTCCTTAAATGTTTGTAGTCCCTCGTTTATAGAAGTGGGGCCCGCACAACCATAAACAAGATCCTACTGACACGGCTTCATAGACACCCTAGGACACTTGAACTCTGTGCTCTGATATCAAGTTTGTCACCCCCCTAGCCTACACCCTAGATGTGGCCGGCACTTGAAGACCATTGCTGGCCTCAAGCAAACCCTTGGCCTGGCTTACTAACTCAGCGGAAGACTATATGCATATTTATAAAGATCAATAGCACACTACTCAACTTAACTAATGAAATAACTTAGAATGTTTAATAGTCAACATTCAACTTGGCCAAAATGGCAACTCAAGTCTTAACATATAAAATGAAAAGTAAAGACAACTGAATTCACTAACTGACTGTCTGACTATTTATGAAGCCTCTAAAAAACTGAGATGGATGTCGCGACACGACCGCGACATCCTAATGAACTAATACTAAAACTGAAAGCAATGTGAAGGAGTCCTCTGGAATGCAAAGAGGCTCACCAATAGACTCTGAACTGCTCACAAGATCAACGAATGCGCCGAATGCCGATCCTAGCTATATGTGTCTGCATCATAAGACGATGCAGGTCAACTGGCATCAGTACATTGAATGTACGAGTATGCGAGTTGGAATGTTAAAACAACATAGGCTCGAAAGAGATTATGAAAGAAACACCTACCTTGGCTCTTCTCAACTCTTGAATACTTAAATAAACTCATTTAATTCTAAAGCAGTTTAAAACAAGTTCAATATAAAGAAAAACTGTTGAAAACATGTTGTCAATTCATAATAATAATATCATAAAAAGACAAACCATGCTCCCTCTCAAAGTCTACTTGTGCAATACATGAATGAAGTCCCATACCCCCATTCACACTAAGAAAAACCCCTTGAGAAACCATTCTACTACTGTTGTGGGAGTTTCTCTAACCGACAACCATCACTTAAGAACTATAGTGATGATACAACGTTTTACCTCACGCTGTCGAGGCCCATCCTATACCTTGCCGTGATATAGGAAGCTAACTCACTAAGTGGATCTACTAGTCTATGCGAAAAGGATTCATCTAAAGAGTATGACCATTTTCTACCCATGATGGCTACATGGTTTATGGAGACTTGAGTTAATATGAAGTCGCATCCCAATATCGGTGCTCAATACTACTCCCAAAAATATACTTAGTTTTTTATATTTAAAAACATACTTCTTCTGTTATTTGAGATTAGTGCTCAAAAAGTTGGCTCAAATACTATCTTGGAAATCTCAGTTTCCCTGCTTGCTACATTTAGAAAGTTATTTCTCTTTTCTGTAAACTAGCCTGAAGGCTCTTTGAAAATCTCAGTTTCCGTTCTTATTTAAATGTGAAAATATTTTAAATCTTTTTGTGAATATTTAGTCCCCATATACTTATGAAGAAATGAAGTTCAATTTTTACTCTTTACTCTTTACTCAACTTGAACTGTAAGTCTTAAAACAAAGTTAAAAGCATTTGCGAAAAACTTCTTGAAAAGACTCGAAGAACTTCCTAAACTTGGCTCTTAACTTTTCTTGAATTTGAATTTATGGATTCAAGGTTATGATTCATGTTTTTGGATGATTTCTAGATGTTTAGAAGTCATTTAGAGTAGTTAGAATCAATAGGAAGTGTTAATACACTATAGAAGAACTTAAATAGGCTAAACGACGAAAACTGGTGAAAAACGACGATTTAAGCGCATCCCGGGCGCGCCGTGTCAGCCCCAACTTACTGGGGCTCAAATCTGGCGCACTGCTAGCGTGCCGCCCCAACTGCCTGGCGCTATAGGGGCGCGTCGCGCCAGCCTACCTTCAGGCAAAATTATGACGAGCTATTGATCTCGTTTTCTAATCCTAAATCATTTTAATTCGATTCTTTTTCTCAAATTCACTTTAGATTCATGTACCCAAATCATATACACAAAATCTAACCCAACAACTTAAAGAAACAACACTTAATCATAAAGAAACTCCTTAATCCCAACTCATGTTCAAGAACGAAATCAATTCAAGAACAACTATCAAGAACATCAAATTCTTAATCTTTTTAGGACGAAAATACGCTGAATTAAACATGCTTGGCGCGTGGGTGAACTAACCCAATGCTATGTGATCTCGCATACCTCTTAGGGATCAAACCCATGGCTAAAATCCGCTACAACACGCAAGGATCTCGACGGACGCTTGATCCTCTCCTCTTTTCTCCTCTTTTCTCCTCTTTTCTCTTTTTTTCTCTTCTTGAACTCTCAACGAAAACCCTAGGCTAATTTTAGGATTATAAAACTGAACCGAATAGGATTAGACCCTAAAATATTACTAAAAATGAATTAAATCTGATTGGGTAAGGAAAAGACCAAAATACCCCTCACTATTTTCGGCTAACTTTCCTTAACTTGATAGCCTAACTTCAGTAGGTCATATCTCACTCATCCGAACTCGAAACTTAGCAAACTTGATGCGTTGGAAAGATAATTCAAAGATCTTTATAAGGTACCTAGTAGCACACGTAACACATCTTGAGCTAGGAGTTATGGTCGTTTGAAGTTGACCAAAAACTCATACTTAGCTTAACTTTGGAAATTTTCAAATTTTGCTATTTCCAATTTAGTTCTTTTTTGAACTCAAGGTGCTAAATCTAGTGAACTTAATACTTAAGAAATTTTAATTTCTCGGTAAAATCCTACTCACAACGAAGGATGGTTCAAGTCTTAGCTCAAAATTTTTCTTGGGTGTTACATTAAACTTAGTGGAGAAAGATATTTAGACTGGCTTTCAAATGAGCGGAGCAGCGCTTTCCGGTTTTGTGCATGGGGGCTCCCCATCCTAAATAGGTGTGATTAAAAATCCTTCACCACGGACCGATGATCCACTAGCTCTCTTGACAGAAATGGGGTGCGTAGTCGCAATTCCCATAATGATATTATTGAAGATTCAGGAGGGTGCGCGAGAGAAGACAATTTATGTGCAATTCAAATATTATCAAAGCAGTAATTAATTAGACAATTAACACATTAAACCATCAAATACAATATCCAAAAACATAAATAAATAAATAAATAAAAGCCATACATAAGTCAATATTATAAGCTCGAATTCTGATTATCCTCATCGGAGTCATCATCTGTCACACCCCTTATTTTTCTTCAAAATTAATATGTATGTTTTGAAAGAAAGAGTTTTTCCAATTAAAGTAACATTTTGAAAAGGGATTATTTTGTTATTCAGAGTCGCCACTTGTAATTGAGTTTTGGTGTTCCAAGTCACCTTATTTAAATCCCTAATCAAAAGGAAATTTGACTCTATTTTTATTGGTCTGCGAACTAGAAATTCGGGTAAGGAATCCTGTTGACCGAGGGGAGGTGTTAGGCACCCCTCGAGTCCCGTGGTTCAAGCACGGTCACTTTATTGACTATATATATGACTTAAATTAATTTTTGATATTATATTGTTAGCTTAATAATAAAAATGTCATTTACCCTCATTCTCTGATTTATTTTAAAACTGTCTTATTTATTTTAAATCTATTTAAAATTGTCTTATTTTTTCGGTGTGTGTCCATTAATTTGAAACTTGAAACATCCGTATTTTCTTTTTCCTTTTTTTTACTTTTTTGCTTGTATTTGTATTTTTTTTTATGTTATTATGGGTAGAGTATATATTGGTATCTAGTTACTAGGAATTAGAATTTGTGTGGAAAGACATTTTTAGAGTTCAAGTTAATTTAGGATTGTTTATATATATATATTTTTTAGATTTAAAATAGGAATTAAAATTTATGTTTAGGATTGTTTTTTTTTTTTTTTAGCTACACTTTTTTCTTCTTTATTTTTATTTTATTTTAACGTTCTGTTGCTCTTCTTCTACTCTTTTTTTTAAAAATTTATTTTTTAATCATTTTTGTTTTGGTCTTACGTTTTGTTTTTTAACGTTCTGTTTCTTTATTTTTTCCTTCTTACTTTTTGGTTTAATTTTTTTTTTCTTTCTGTTACGCCTTATTTTCTCTTCTTTTTAATCATTTTTATATTATTCTTTTCTGTTCACGTTTATTCTTTTTTATTATTATTTTTTTCTTTTTTTATGCTTTCTCGCCTTTTAAATAAAAATATAGTTTTCCTAATTATTCATTATTTAAATTTTTACCATAAATCTCTAAATAATATTCATATATTCTCTTAATTATATACCTTAATAATTCGAATTAAAGCGATAATCATCTTAACGCTTATCCTAAAGACAAACTATTTTTTTTATCAAAATAATATATTAAAAAAAAACTAAAACACATTCCACATAGGTTTTCTAACTCACTAATCAATTAAACTTCAGTTTATATCCTAATCTAACAAGTCTACAAACAATTTCAACAAAATTTTCTTAAGTGAAAACTAAGCTCCAAGAAACATTAATTATTTAAAATTAAATATCACGGAACCAATTTCAATAATAATTGCATCTAAAGAGCATAAGACAATAATAAAAAAAAATGTATGATACATCTTTTGGTTTTATGTTTATATTATTTTTTTAAGCAAGGAACGTCTTCGGTTCCGTTTTCCTAAGCATTCGTAAATTCTCAAAAATAATCACAACATGCATCACAGATTGATATTACATAATAATAACATGTGATTCAAAGAACTTCATATTATTGGAATCGAGTTTTCGTACAAGTATTCTATTTAAATCATGCGAGAATTTAGAATTACCTCGCTGCGAAAATCGATACTATAAAAACAACTGCTACGATCTACTGATTTTCAAAGTTAATAGCTAATATTAACTTTAAAGAGCCACGAATCCGAAACCTTGAGTGAAACCTTGAACGCTGACTTAATTCTCAAAATAAAAACTCACTTTTGTTATATTTTTCTTTGTGTGTGTGTTTTTTTTTTCTCGTTTTTTCTATGTATCTGTGTAATTTCTGTGTATGTTTTTATAATAGCTTTGGGTGTGAGTCTGGTGCTAATTAAAAGGAACGTGATGGAGTGGGAATATGATTTAATTTAAATTTTAGTTGAGAATTTTAGGGTTGAGATAAAGGAAGAAAAAATAAAATAATAAATGAATAAGAAATAAAACAAACAAAAAGAAAAGTATAAAACGTGTGGGGAAAGAAGGAAGAAAAAATTTTAAAAAATCGTGCAAGAGAAAAAGAAAACTTAATGGAGGGAGGATTTTTAGGAAAAAAATAGTTATGGAAGTTTGAAGGTAATTAGGATAAAGGGTAAGGTAGTTTGAAATTTTTAGGACTCATTTTTTTTTTTTTTTTTTACTTTTTCATAATATATACGATTATTATTATTATTCTTTAGACTAGTTAAAAGTTGAAAGATTAAAACAAATACATTAAATTCACAAGCTTTCTTTATTAAACTTTAAACATAAAGTGAGCTTATAATTTGTTGTAATTTTTAGATTTATTTATTTTTTCATTTATTTTAAATATAACCCTATTGAAATAATAATATTTAAGTTTTAAAATTGGTGTAAAATCTTTATGTTTTGGTTAAAAATTAGGTGTTCACAGTATTACTAGAAGAGTAGTATTCATAAAACATACTTTAAACACCAAAAAACAAATTAAGCAAAGAATTTAAAAATAAATGTTGAAACTCAACAAAGAATTGTTGAAACTCGATAAACTAACCTACATATCAAAAGAATAACTTTCACGAAACAAACTTTAAAAAAAATAGCAAATCATTCATAATATAATCCAACATAAAACTTTAAAATCAATCAATTCAATAAAAAATAAGAGAAGTGATATTTGCAATGTGGTACGTTCCATCGTTGTATTACTCTAACTCTTCATTGCTTATCATTGATGAGTTCATATTGAGTATGCATATTTTATTGGAAGATGTATGCATTTAAAAAAATATTGATACTCACCTATTTGAATTATAAATCTACAATAAATAACTATTTATTCAAAAGATTTGAGTAATAGAATAGTATAACCTTTTTGAGTAGTTATCTTGAATTCAAATTTCCCCTAATATGCAGAAGATTCCACCAAAGAAGGAAACAACGTATAGACACAATGCATGCACTATTTATGTGTTGCTTGACTTTTCCAAATGAACTTTTGAAGAAGTAAATAATATAGTAATGCCCACAAAATTAATTATTCATTATCCACTAAATAAAAGTAAAAATTGTAAATTGTAACTGTTTGGAAGTTACAAACATTATCTTGAATTTTTCTAGATAATGCTTTAAAGTTCTATCACGTTATTTGTAAAAGCAGTTTTAAAGTATATAACATTAATTTTAAAAACCTTTTTAAATTTCTATTTTGTTTTTAAATTTTAGATTTTTTATTTAAATTAAATACAAATAATTAATTTTAATTGTACAAAAATTCTAGAAATTATATGGTGCTTACATGTGATGATGTGACACTTTTTACTTCTCCTGCAATAAATACTTTTTAATAGTCAAATATTTTTTTTAAAAAACCTGACAATTTTGTTTTTTTTTTAATTTTAAAGATAAATATTTTTTTGTATTATCTTTAAAAATAGTTATTATGTATATATAGAATATAGGTTCATTTTTTTAAAAAAAAAAACGGGTTTAATTATAATTCAAATTAGTTACCTGCATTTTAGGAATCCACTACTATCCCATTTCGTAACTCAATAAAGTGAATCCCATTAATTTACAACTAATTATCTGTAATTAATATTAATGTTATTATTAATAAAAATATTTATTGTTATATCATTATTAATTATTAATTATTATTAATAATAAAATGGTGTATTATTGTATTATTATTAATAAAAACATTTATTAGTATATTATTATTAATAATTTTTTTTTATTATTATAGTATTATTAATTAAAATGTTTATTATTATATTATTATTAATTAAAGTGTTTACTATTATATTATTATTGATAAAAAAGTTTATTATTACATTATTATTAATAAGACGTTTTTAATAATAAATGATTTTACAAATTTATAAATTGAACTTCAAAAACTTAACTTTCATGGTATATTATCTGATGGTAAAATATATGTATTAATCTATCTATATATAATAGGAGAAGAAAAATGCCACATGGCAGCGCCACAAATTTTCAGAATTTTAAATAATAAATAATTAAATATTATATAATTGATTTAAAAATAAATAAATTTATGAACTTTTAAAAAATTTACAACGGCAGTTACATAAGTCATCAGTGAATTTTAATTATTATATACCTAATTAAATAATTTTATATATATATATATATATTAAAGACCAATTTAAAAAATAAAACATTTAAGAACAAAAAACATAAATTAAAAACAACGATCTTCTTTTCTAAAACTTCATAATTTAAATTATTTTAAATTTATAAATCAAAAATTAATATTTTTTTTTACAAACTCACAAATAACGGATGCCACTAATATAGTAAATAAATCAGGTTTTTGGACAATTAAAATTAAATATCTACAATTATATTAAATAAAATAAGTTTCAATTTTAAAAAGAAAATAGAAACTAAACATGCAATTAACTGAAAGCCCTTTTTAATAATACGAAATCTCAAAATACTATTTATAAACCCACTTCCCCTTAATTTCCTCCCCTGTTCACACTTTTCCCAATTTCAAAATATTTTTTAAATAAATAAATTTTAAAATTTAAATAATAATATAATTGGAAGATAAAAACTGAATGATAAGCATTATCCATTACACATGGTAACTGTATGAATTACTGAATTTTAAGACTTAATTAAGAAAAAAAATAGTGGCTTGAAGAGTGGAACCGTCTGCCACTTCATAATTCAACCTATAAAAGCTTCATATATTTTGATTTCATTGGCACCAAAAAATGAAAGAAAATCAACACATAGGCCTAGGTATTAGTGTTAGTCACAAGAATAGTTTTATGACAGACGAATTAGAAGCATTAACAACAACAACTGGATAGTCGTATCAATTGGGTAATTAAGAAAACAGAGGAGGAGTCACTATTGTTTCCCTAAATACTTTCAAATCCTTAATAGTTATTATTTATTTATTTTTATTTTTTTGCCATTTTTCATTTTCTATTTGTTCCTAAATGGAAGTAATAATTCTTAGATATAAATTTTGTTTGATTATCATTTTTATGTTTTTTATATGACTTTGCATTTTTGGATGAAACGATATTAATTTATTTAAAATGTTGTATATAGTTCATTTTTGCAATTCAAGAAACATAAACATGGGTTGTGATACATTAAGAAAATTTTGATATGTGGTTGAATTACTAGTAAAAATAAATTTAATCAAGAGATGGGCGAGAAATTTAGAGCATAAGGAATAACTATATTTCCATTTTTTAAAATATATTTTTAAATTTTTGTTTGACTAGTTTATTTGAAAAGTATTTTTGATTCATGTTTGACTTATTATTTTTAAAAATTGGTTTTGAGAGTCAGATTAAGAAAAGAGATAAGTATGAATGTAATTTTAGTATTAAGATTATTTTATAGAGAGAAATTATTTTAAATATCTATTATAAAATTTTGAAGTAATGTTTAATCTTTATTAAATTAATATGTACATATTTAAATTTTCAATCAATATTATACATACACTAATAAAAAATAAATTTAAAAACTCAAATCTGTAAAAATATGATGCAGTTATGCAACATGAGTCTTTTATGTATTGATTGAATTGAAATCAAATGACAATCGAAGAATTACAAAAATACAATGATACATTTTACTTTAAAAATGGACAAAATCTTAAGACGAAATTGACATACTAAAAGAATTCACACAAATTGAGTCTTTTATGTCTCGGTTGAATTGAATAAAAAGTATTTTTTGAAAGAAAAAAAACTTTATTAAGATGCATATAAGTTATGTCAAACATCATGGTCATAAAATAAAAATAAAAACAAATTTTAAAAGTTAATCCAAACAAATTAGCAAAAAGAGTGAAGATGCATTTCTACTTATCATGCTTTAAGAAGACATTTTTTACATTAGAAAATTAAGTTTTTGGTAATTATTTTATAATAAAAAGAAAATTTTGTGACATGATTATAATTGAGATTTTATTGAGTGTCCTCAAATATATTTTTTCTTAAATATATTTTTAATAATATTTTGATCAGATTATAGTTATATTTTAATTCTTAATTAATACAACAAAAAATTATTTTCTTAAATTTTGAGGACTAATACATATGTAATAAAAAACTTTCTCATTGATTTTGCCTATCTTCTTAATGATTTTTTTTGCAATAAGAATTTAATTTGATAGGATGATTTTTCTTATATATCTTTATTCGTTCATTGTGTTATTTGAAACTAAAATATCATATAATTATATTATTATTTTTTATAAAAAACATCATATAATTATAGGTTTTTTTTTTAAAAAAAATTATCATATAATTGATACTTAATTTTCAGAAAAAATAAAAGATAGAATTTAATTTTTTGAATATCATGCTTATAATTTGATAATCAAGTGTTTAAAACTGTTTTATGCTTAACATTATCATAATCATAAAACTTTTCTTAATTACAATTTATTTTTGTCTAATGTTTAATCTTATTATATTTTTATTTTTCTAACAAGATGATGATATAGATTGTGTGAGAGTATTTATGATTTTGAATAATTTAATAAATAAATAAATAAATAAAATAATACTAAAATTCATTATTGTCAAATTTAGATAACTAAACTTAAATATTAATTTGTTTTCACAAGTATTCTATTATAACATATCAATGTATTAATAGATGTTAACATTCTCTCATATAAACTTTACTATATTAATTTACAATAGTTAACTTTGAAATTATCAACAAATTACCGCGCAACACGTATACTAGTTTTTCTTAACAATATCGAAAAGACCTCCCAAATACGTGAGTAAAACTCCAGTGACGGGCACTTGGTTGAGCCGCCAACATTTTTCGTCGGCCGCCCTCTTTCTCTGTTGTCACCGAATTAAACCCAGTCAACGACTCAGGTAATGCTATTCTACCATTTACATTTTTCTTATGTGTCCTTTCCCTGCCTGTAGGGTTTCATGTTAGTGATAAGAAGGTATACAAGAGTTGAATTGGTTTTCATGGGAGTATTGATTGAGTTACTCAGAGATCTGAATTGAGCAGCATTTCACCTTTACTGATTTGGTATTAAGCAAATGAGTGCTGTTGTACTTCCTAAACATGTTGCCGCTGTATTAAAATGTCAAAAGAACCCATTAAGGGCACTAGAAATATTCAATTCAGTGAAAAAGGAACATGGGTTTAGCCATAATTTGTTTACATACAAATGTATTGTTGAAAAGCTTAGTTATTATGGAGAGTTCAAGGCAATGGAAGGTGTCATTGAAGAAGCCAGGAAGAATATTGATAATAGGTTGTTAGAAGGGATGTACATTACTGCTATTAGAGGTTATGGAAAGAAGGGGAAAGTTCAACAGGCGGTAGATGTGTTTGAGAAGATGGATTTTTTCAATTGTAACCCGTCTGTTCATTCGTTTAACACAATCATGAATATATTGGTTGAACATGGTTATTTTAAACAAGCCCATAAAGTTTATATGAAAATGCTGGAAAATGGTATTTCTCCTGATGTATATACCTATACTATTAGGATAAAGTCATTTTGTAGGACAAATCGGCCTCAGGTTGCTTTAAGGCTTTTGAATAACATGCTTGATCAAGGATGTGAATTTAATGCAGTCGCATGCTGTACAGTAATTGCTGGATTTTATGAAGTGAATTGTCGAGTTGAGGCTTGTGAATTGTTTGATGAAATGCTTAGGCTCAGAATAACTCCTAATGTTACTACGTTTAATAAGCTTATATGTACACTTTGTAAGAAGGGGGACGTCCAAGAAAGTGAAAGGCTTCTTAACAAGATTGTGAAAAGGGGGGTGTTTCCAAATTTGTTTACATGTAATCTCTTAATACAAGGTCTTTCTGTAAATGGCCAACTACATGAAGCTTCTAGGATGTTGGAAGCTTTGAGGAAAGAAGGTTTAAATGCTGATGTAGTCACTTATAACACTCTCATATGTGGTTTATGCAAACACTCAAAGGTTGCTGAAGCTGAGTCTTACTTGCATAAAATGGTGAACCGCAGGTTCGATCCTGATGCGTTCACCTATAACACAATCATTGGTGCATATTGCAAATTGGGTATGATAGAGAAAGCTGACAGAATCCTTAATAATGCAGTTTTTAAAGGTTTTGTTCCAGATGTATTTACTTTCTGCTCCCTTGTTTATGGATTATGCCAGGATGGTGACTTCAACAGGGCCAAGAGTTTATTTAATGAAGCCATAGGTAAAGGTATGGAGTCTAATATAATCCTCTATAACACCTTAATTAAGGGAATGTGTCAGCAGGGACTTATCTTAGAAGCATTGAGATTGATTACTGAAATGCCTGAGAAAAATTGCAGGCCTAATACATGGACATATAATCTGATCATCAATGGGTTGTGCAAGATGGGTTGTGTATCTGATGCTAGTAATATCCTGAATGATGCCGTGACCAAAGGGATCCTTCCTGATATTTTTACCTTCAACACCTTGATTGATGGTTATTGCAAACAGTCAAAATTGGCTGATGCAATCGAGATTCTAAATACAATGTGGCATCATGATGTTGTTCCAGATGTGATAACCTATAACACAATGTTGAATGGACTTTGCAAGCTTAAAACTTCTGATGATGTGATGGAAACCTTCAAAGTCATGGTGGAAAAAGGGTGTGTCCCAAATATAATCACATATAATATACTCATTGAGAGCCTCTGTAAATCTAGAAAGCTTATGAAAGCTTTAGAATTACTTGAGGATATTCAAAGCAGGGGTCTTATTCCTGATACAGTGAGTTTTGGCACTCTGATAAATGGGTTTTGTGAGAATGAGGATTTGGATGGAGCTTATGAGCTATTCAAAAGAATGAAAAGGCAATATAAATATTCTCATACTACTGCAACATACAATATATTAATCAGTGCATTTGCTAAAAAGCTGAAAATGGACATGGCAAAGAAGCTTTTTCTTGAGATGAATGAATGTGGCTGTCCTCCTGACAACTACACATACCGTTGTATGATAGATGGTTTCTGCAAGGTCGACAACACTGAATTTGGATACAAGTTTTTGCTTGAAAACTTTTCAAAAGAATTTCTTCCATCAAAAGAAACAATGGGACGTGTGATCAATTGCCTATGTGTGAAGAACAAGTTACTCGATGCAGTTGGTATCATTCATCTCATGGTGCATAAGGGTGTTGTCCCTGATGTGGTCCACACAATTTTTGAAGTAGATAAAAAGGATGTGGCGGCTCCTAAGATTGTTGTGGAAGACTTGCTGAAGAAGAATCATATCACCTATTATGCCTATGAACTTTTATACGATGGGATAAGAGACAAAAAGATTTTGAAGAAATTATCAATGAAGGTTTGTCCTATTTAAAGAATTACTGTTTTCTCAAATACTAGAGTGCAAATAAACATTGCAGTCTAAAAAGACTTTTGCTTGGATACAAATGTTTGTATTAATAATGTACAAATAATTTAGGCCATTAGTAATGAATTGGTAACAGCTAGTGGTAAATGGACCGTTTACAAGTAAAATTTCAACAGGTTAGGGTGTTTTTTGGGTAAGATTGCTAGTTGTTTGGTAAATGAATATTCTTTCGATTCTCTTACTGTTTCTTTTTTCTTTTGTGGTTAAAATGTTAGTGAAGTGAGTTTGTGATTTCTTGAAGAAAAAGGCGACACATTTGTTTTCAAAGACCTGATTAAGTGGTTATCGTTGAAAGTTAGATATATGAAAAATTAGGGGAATAAACTAATCTCGCAGATAATCTTGTCTGATGAGATGGTGTACTTCTGATGAAGGAAAATTATTGATAAATTCCTAATTGACTAACACCCTGTCCAATCTTTTGAAAATACACACTTCTTCTATTCTACCATTCCACCAGGTGAACTTGCTTCCTGTAGTTTTTAATTCTGAAAGAGCACCATTACTGATGCAGCTAGCAAAATCTATTGCCTCGTGTTGAGTGAAATCCAAACCACCTAGCTTTTCTTCTTCATTGAGGATCACATTAAAGTCCCCTCCTATTACCCAAGGTAGTAGGAGGTAAAAGATTTCCTTGAGTTAATTCTTCCAGTTGTTCCCATAGTTCCAACCTCTCCAATGTATTGCACCTTGCATACACTGCTGTAATGAGTAACAATTTATTGTCATTGCTGAATTTCATTGTGATCTGTTGATACGAATCAATAATCATCTGTCCTTCCCATCTATCCGTCCAAAAAAATCATATTTTGTTCGAACAGTTTGTCAAAGCATTGCTCATTCCTAACCTGCCTTTGTATTGATCTAACTCTACTGGATCCATAAAA
Source organism: Solanum gracilifrons (assembly GCA_029582605.1). Classification (NCBI taxonomy): domain Eukaryota; kingdom Viridiplantae; phylum Streptophyta; class Magnoliopsida; order Solanales; family Solanaceae; genus Solanum; species Solanum gracilifrons. The sequence goes on along the minus strand of JAJOOH010000030.1, from coordinate 19,925 downwards.
GCTATGCATGAATAACAATGTCTTCTATTAAGTTCCATTAACCGCTCAAATGAATTTTGAGAATTAACGGATCTAATATTCCAAAACAACATTTTTGTATGCATTGATCACAACTTGTAGATTTATCTTTACTTCTCCTTGTTTGAACTTGTAGAGGAAGTATAGATTTTTTTTTCTGGCCCTGCTCTTCAAGCTACTGGTGTGAGATAAATCTCCAGCTATACTTATGTGTTGTATGCTTTCCTCCAAATCCTCATCCTCCTCTGCATTTCTTCTATTTTGAATTTGTTCCTCTGACTCCTCTATCAGATTTGGCGCTCATCTCATTACTCTCTTTTTGAGTTGTAATAAACTCTTGATCTCCATCAACTCTTGTCGAGATACTGTGATCAATCCTCTGAGCTGATTCCACACTATTCACCTCAATGGGAGTATTTTCTAGTTCTCTTCTCTTGTCATCACTCGGCAATCTTTGTGTATTCACTTTTCCACGCGATTGGTCTGGCTTTTTCATGTTACTACCTTTCTCATTACTTGCTTCACTTTTCCATGCGAGGACTCTACTTATTAATAACTAAAGTATAATGGCCCTGAACAATATTACAAACATAAATTAGACTTTTGCTTGATACAGATGGTCTATTCACTTCCAGAGCCTCTGTGAATGTTGTTCAAGTTATTTTAACATGCTAGTCTTGTTAATTAGGTAGCAGATGCAAATAAAAATAGTGTGAAGCTGACAAATTAACGTTACAGCATTGTTGATAGTAATAGATTGATAAGCTGTACATTTTATGACTGAAAGACATAAACGTCTCTTCTTTAAACTGCATAGTGTCAGGAAAAGAGGATTACAACAAAAGTGTGTCATGGGTTATAATCTTATGCTCTGCAAAATGTTCTTGTTTGTATGCCCTATGTCACTGCTGTTAATGTTCCTTCCATTCGTATTGAGGAATTGAATGACACTTTACTGTGCAATAGGAGGTCTGGACCAGGAACAATAAAAAGCAAGTGCCTCAAGATTAATCCACCCCTCCAATTGAATGACACTTTCTGGTTTGACGTTTTTTATTCTTGTTTTATGACTGCAGTTATGAATCTACCCCTCCATCTTGTCTTGTCAAGGGTAAGCTACCCAGTTTGTCAGTGCCTCAAGATTAGCATAAGCTGATCTATAATGATGTATCATTGTTGTAGGTTGTGAAATTCTTAAATGGAATTTCCTAATCGGTTTCTGTATGCTTCTCTTCGAAATCAAGCATAGTTATCATTTTGCATCTTGGTTTTTTTCTTCTCCATTTCTTTTGAAGTTTGTCCAAAGGTTATGCTTTGTTTTGATGCTTCTTATTTGTTTTTTTCTTTTTCTAGGATGCATCTGTTAATGCCTTTTCTTTATGCCCCTCTGCATTAGATTATGTATATAAATTCGTTAATAGGTTTAGAGCACTAATTTCTTTATAGGAGTAATACTTTCAGAACAAATGAATCAGGTGAGGGAGGGTGGAATGCTCCTATAGTTGCAGTTCTCAGGCTGCAGAGAAGTGCTTGCTAAGCCTATTATTATTGCTGTACTCCCCACCTAGACTGGTCCACCTCCTAGTTGGTTTTGAAAGATCTTATAGCTGGGGGGAAATGAACCTAGATCTTTCCTACTTTGCACCTTTATAATTCTTGTTTAATAGAAGGCTCAACAGCTATCTCTGTGATACCTGCTGGCCTAAGATCGACATAGATATTAAATGGACAATACAATTGCGAAGCTTTTGAACTAGTCTTTCTCAAATAATTTCTTATTCTTGCAGAATTAGAAGCTAAAAATCTGGGGTTCTGCTGCATATTATCCATTGGCTAAAATATGTTTGACTACTAGAACAGATTACCGAGGACATGACCTTAAATAGGAAGGTGTAGAGGACACATATTAGGGTAGAAGATTAACATGTAGTGTAGTGTTGTCTTGCCCAGGGTGGTTGGTACTGCAGTTCTTATTTTTTATATCCATCATTATTTATTATTGTTTTCAATAATCTATCCTAGTATGTTGTTTATTGTGTTGTGGTTAGTGCACTATTTTGTTGTTGTTGCTGTTGCTTGTAACTAGCTATATTTTCTTCTTTGTATCTAGAATTGCTGCATTTGAGCCGAGGGTCTTTTGGAAACAACCTTTCTACCTCCACGAGGTAGTGGTAAGGTCTACCTACATTCTACCCTCCTAGACCCCACTTGTAGGATTTCACTAGATATGTTGTTGTTGTTTGACTGCTAGAATATTAAACGTCAGAGTTGGAAATTTTCATATAGAATTGGATTTCACCACATTTACAAATGCTACCAAGTACCAACAAATATGTTTTGATAGTTTAGATTGGTCCAAAGGGCGGGTCACAGATGGATTTCTCGGTTATCAGAAAAAAAATATATGTTTGATATTTTATGTATTATTGTAGGTATTGCCTGCTAAGAAGGGACACTCAGGGAATCCACTACTTTCTGCTGTGGCTGCGGTAACTCATCGAAGAGCGATGTTCCATGGTAATTGTGTGCCCCATCAAAGTCATTTTTCTGGAGCTTCTTTAATAGATCCTTGTGAATTTTGAGGTCTTTAGGTTAAGATCCCTTATCACTTACATCCATCTTGTGAGTCAAGATATGTTATCTGCAATAGGTAGTCTTTTTAACAAAAGCTTATTGGTTAGTGAGGAGGACCAACATGTAAAGAGCTAGGCAAAATTTCTATTCCCGAATGAGGGAAGTGGAAAGACAGTTAGGGAGAGGGCTATACTTCTTTTTAGAATCGTCGAAATTTTATGGCAAACCCTTTTCTTCTCAGTTTCTTTAGAACCAAACAAGAAAAGAGTATAAGATCAGATTGCCCCCAAGGCCTCGCTCGAGTGGCAAAAGGTGGAGGATTTGTGGCTTAGGTCGCAGGTTCATGCCCCACACCACACAAAGCGAAGCCTGGTATTTAAGTGGAGAAGGGTAGAGGGGCGGGCCCATTATCCACCGAGTTTAGAAGGCTGTGATTGGTCCAACGGGCGGGTCACAGACGGATTTCTCGGTTATTAAAAAGAAAAAAAGTATAAGATTAGACTAAAGGAAATTTCACTTGTATGATTCAATTTGACTTTTCTATCCGGATCGGAACTGGACATAGATGTCTTTGTTTGGATGAAATAAAGCATATTTTAGAGAAAAAAAGGCAATTGTGATTCCAAATATCATTGAGAGCAGATAACAAAGCTGCAGGTTGTTTGTTCTGTTCTTGCTGCTTTCTTGACTGGTCTGCTCGACCCAGTTGAGTCCTGCAAGGATTTGTCCAACTCAGTCTGGTGGTTGATTGGCCGATACTGATCCTTATTCTGGCATTGTAGGTTCTCCAAAGAGGTCAAAAGCAGCTATGAAAGCCCTCGGGGAGACCAAAAGGGGTGAGCAACTATGTTGAAGTCCCTGGTGCTGCGCTGCCCCAAGCGGAAGATCATTGAGATTGGTGCAGATCACCTTTCAGGTTTCTGCAAAAGATATTTGAGCTATAATCCTATGATGGTCGTCAAATCAAGTCCTCAACGCTTTATTGATGAAGGGTCAGTGGCTTAAAGACATCTAGGTTCTACCACTTTGAGTCCATCCTAAGAAAAGAGAGTTGCGTAGGAATAACATTGTAAGACTTGGTACATTTTAAATCTCAAAAATGAATATTTTGGTGATATGGCTCAAAATGATTTCTTTGTGAAACTTTTAAGGAACCCTGTCTCTATCATTGATGTTTTAGACTCATTATAAACATAGGATCATAGAATCATAGATGTAGGTAGTACTTTGTAAATATGGGGCTGCTACAACTCTTGTAAGATTCGGATTCTAACATATAAAGAAAAAGTTACTAGTTTCAAAAAAAAAGTTGGGGTAGCAATATGTACAGTTTCACAATTTTCCGACTCCATTTTGGATATTTAGGGGCCATTTACAAGAATTAGACAAATTTATCAGTTCGAAAATTAATAACTGCAATCACGAAACAAATATAAAGAAAAATGATTTTCTTAATCAAACTTGTGAGTACAACTCAGTGTATCCCCTGATTCTTGTCTCTAATTAATAGATAAGAGATGCACTATACTTGTGTAACTTTGCAGGGATATTATGAGCTAATAAGTAGTCTAGTTGATCTTTAGGGGATTGAAATAATTGAGGTGACCCATGTAATTGAAAGTATAGATAATAATAGTATATATGGAAGTGAAATATGTCTAATTATGTAGTATTCCTATTATATTTCCTTGAAAAGGCATTTCGAATATCCCGTAGATTCTTGGATATCTATTAAGAGATCAAGATATGTCGGACTGTTCTTCATAATCAAATACTTCAAGAAGATCACACATCATTTCATGGAGATCAAGTCCAAATCATCTTAGTTCGAGAAATACGCCAGTAAAAACCCTCGAAGAATAAAAAAGATGTTGCAAACAATAATATAAAGTTAAAAGTTCATGTTATAAACTGTTTTTTTGCCTATAAATGAGGAAAGTCATTTTTCTCCAACTATTTGATAAAACATCAAAAACTAACTTGGTCATGAAGAATGTAAGAAACTTTAGGAATCCAATGGCCATAAGGCTTATTATAGAGAGCAAAATACATGACTAGAGATAGAGATGGACATAAACACAAGGCTTAACTGATTGGAGCTTTGAAGATCTGGGTTTCAGCTGCATTGTCAAGCTATAACTTGTGGTCTTGATACCCATCTCTTTGTTGGGACTACAATGATTAGTATGTATGCGGAATGTGGGTTTGTTGAGTTTTCTTGGAAGGTGTTTGTTCAAATACCTCAACCAAATGTTGTGGCGTGGAATTTAATACTTATAGCATATTTTCGAGGGAGTGATGTGAGTGGTGCAGATAAAGTGTTTGGTTTATTGCCGTTTAGGAACTTGGCTACTTGGAATGTGATGCTGGCAGGGTATACTAAAGCCGGAGAGCTTGAGCGTGCAGAGGGGCTGTTCTTGCAGATGCCAAGTAGAGATGATGTTTCCTGGAGTACTATGATTGTTGGATTTTCTCATAATGGTTGCTTTGATGAGGCGTTTGGGGTTTTCAGGGAGTTGATTGGGAGTGGAAGTAAGCCGAATGAAGTGAGCTTGACGGTTGCTTTATCTGCGTGTGCTCAAGCTGGGGCGTTTAAGTTTGGGATGGTATTGCATGCATTTATAGAGAAAGTGGGGTTGTTTGGATAAGTTCTGTGAACAATGCACTTTTTGATACTTACTCCAAGTGTGGAAATGTGTTGATGGCTCGTCTTGTCTTTGAGAAAATGCTTGGGAAGAAAACCATTGTTTCTTGGACTTCTATGATTGCAGGGCTTGCAATGCAAGGCTATGGTGAAGAGGTGATAAAATATTTTCATGAGATGGAAGAATCTGGGACCAGACCTGATGGGGTCACTTCTATTTCGGTACTTTATGATGCATGTAGTCATGCTGGTTTAGTTGAACAAGGTCATGAGCTATTCAGTAAAATGACAGAAACTTATGACATTGAACCAACTATTGAGCATTATGGTTGTATGGTTGATTTGTATGGTAGGGCTGGTCAGCTTCGTAAAGCATATAATTTTGTGGTTCAAATGCCAGTACCACCCAATGCCGTTATCTGGCGAACACTTCTTGGGGCTTGCAGTTTTTTTGGCGACATTGAAATGGCTGAGCAAGTTAATAAAAGACTCTCTGAGCTGGATCCAGACAATTGTGGTGACCATGTTTTGCTGTCCAGCATTTATGCATTTGCTGGGAAATGGAAGGATGTTGCCATGGTGAGGAGATCAATGGCTGAAAAAAATATGAAGAAAATACCAGGTTGGAGCATGATTGAAATAGACAAGGTCATGTACAGTTTTGTAGCAGGTGATAAACGAAATGAGATTACTAAAGAGGCTTATAATAAGCTAAGTGAGATAATGTTAAAACTTAAAGTAAAAGGTGGTTATATTCCAGAGGTAGGCAGTGTTTTGCATGATATAGAAGAGGAAGAAAAGGAAGATACCGTGTCTAAGCACAGCGAGAAACTTGCTGTTGCTTTTGGTATGGCAAGGTTATGTAAGGGAAGCACCATACGAATTGTAAAGAATTTGAGGGTGTGCAAAGATTGTCATAGTTTTATGAAGTTGATATCTAAAGTCTACGGATTAGAGATTGTGGTTAGAGACAGAAGCAGGTTTCATTCTTTTAAAGAAGGTTCTTGCTCTTGCAGAGATTATTGGTGAGGGATGATTTATGGTCCAATCAAATTGGCAATGCTCTCATTTTCAGGATAAACATGTTGACTGCCAACAGAAGACCCACACTTTGGATGACATGGAATCCTCCATGCTTGCCATCGAAATGAAAGAAAATGGAAAAGAAGTAGTCAAACATGTCTGTCAACTAATAGACTTGGAAAAGGCTACTGCATCAAACTCCTTACAGATCTTCAGGTCTGTGATATGAGGACTCTGCTTATTTAATAACTAACGCATAATGGCCCTGAACAATATTGCAAACATAAATTTGACTTTTGCTTGATACAGAAGGTCTGTTCACTTCCAGAGCCTCTGGGGATGTTGTTCAAGTTATTTTAACATGCTAGTCTTTTTAATTAGGAAGCAGATGCAAATGAAAATAGTGTGAGGCTGACAAATTAACCTTACAGAATTGTCGATAGTAATAGATTGGTAAGCTGTTCATTTTATGACTGAAAGAAATAAATGTTTCTTCTTTAAACTGCATAGTGTCAGGAAAAGAGGATTACAACAAAAGTATGTCATGGGTTATAATCTTCTGCTCTGCAAAATGTTCTTGTTTGTAAGCCCAAGGTCACTGCTGTTAATGTTCCTTCCATTCGTATTGAGGAATTGAATGACACTGTACTGTGCAATAGGAGGTCTGGACCAGGAACAATAAAAACCAATGTTGAGAGACCGTCCATAGGTACTATTTTATGAAAAAGAATTTAAAGACAAACCAAGTGCATTTTCACTTTCTTTTATCTTTTACCATAATATGAAGACCAGAGTTGGAAATTCTTGTCCTTTCTTCTGGTTTGACTTATTTGATTCTTGTTTTATGACTCATGAACAATATGACTGCAGTTATGAATCCACCCCTTCATCTTGTCTTGTCAAGGGTAAGTTACCCAGTTTGTCAGTGCCTGAAGATTAACATAAGCTGATCTATAATGATGTATCATTGTTGTAGTTTGTGAAATTCTTAAATGCAATATCCTAATCGGTTTCTGTATGCTTCTCTTCGAAATCAAGCATAGCTATCATTTTGCATCTTGGTTTTCCTTCTCCATTTTTTTTTGAAGTTTGTCCAAAAGTCGTGCTTTGTTTTGATGCTAATTCTTTGTTTTTTCTGTTTCTACAATGCATCTGTTAATGCCTTTTTTTTATGCCCCTCTGCATTAGATTATGTATAAAAATTTGTTAATAGGTTTAGAGCACTAATTTCTTTATAGGAGTACTCTTCTAATACTTTCAAAACAAATGAATCAGCTGAGGGGGGTGGAATGATGATATAGTTATTGCTGTACTCCCCACCTAGACTGGTCCACCTCCTATTGGTTTTGAAAGATCTTATAGCAGGGGGGGAAATGAACCTAGATCTTTCCTACTTTGCACCTTCATAATTCTTGTTTAATAGAAGGCTCAACAGCTAGTTCTATGATACCTGCTGGCCTAAGATCGATATAGATGTTAAATGGACAACACAATTGTGAAGCTTTTGAACTAGTCTTTCTCGAATAATTTCTTATTCTTGCAGAATTAGAAGCTAAAATCTGGGTTTCTGCTGCATATTATCCATTGGCTAAAATTTATATGTTTGGCCGCTAGATCAGACTACCGAGGACATGACCTTAGATAAAAAGGTGTTGATGACACGTATTAGGGTAGAAGGTTTATATGTAGTGTAGTGTTGTCTTGTCTAGGGTGGTTGGTACCGTAGTTCTTATATTTTATATCCATCATTATTTATTATTGTTTTCAATAATCTATCCTAGTATGTTGTTTATTGTGTTTCGCTTATTGCACTATTTTGTTGTTGTTGTTGCAGTTGCTTGTAACTGACTATATTTTCTTCTTTGTATCTAGAATTGCTGCATTTGAACCGAGGGTCTTTTGGAAACAACCTTTCTACCTCCACGAGGTAGTGGTAAGGTCTACGTACATTCTATCCTCCCAGACCCTACTTGTAGGATTTCACTAGGTATGTTGTTGTTTGACTGCTAGAACATCAAACTTCAGAGTTGGAAATTTTCATATAGAACATTTGCAAATGCTACGAACAAATATGTTTGATATTTTGTGTTTTATTGTAGGTATTGTCTGCTAAGAAGGGACACTCAGGGAATTCACTAATTTCTGCTGTGGCTGCTGTAACTCATCGAAGAGCCATGTTCCATGGTAATTGTGTGCATTTTCCTGGAGCTTGCTTAATAGATCCTTGTGACTTTTGAGGTCTTTAGGTTAAGATCCCTTATCACTTACATCCATCTTGTGAATCAAGAGATGTTCTCTGCAATAGGTAGTCTTTGTAGCAAAAGCTTATTGGTTAGTGAGGAGGACCAACATGCAAAGAGCCAGGCGAAATTTCTTTTCCCGAATGAGGGAAGTGGAAAGATAGTTAGGGAGAGGGATATACTTCTTTTTAGATTGTCGAAATTTTATGGCAAACCCTTTTCTTCTCAGTTTCTTTAGAACCAAACAAGAAATGAGTAGAAGATCAGACTAAGGGAGATTTCACTTATATGATTCAATTTGACTTTTCTATCCAGATCGGAACTGGACATAGATGTCTTTGTTTGGATGAAATAAAGCATATTTTAGAGAAGAAAAGGCGATTGTGACTCCAAATATCATTGAGAGCAGATTACAAAGCTGCAGGTAGTTTGTTGTGTTCTTGCTGCTTATTTGACTGGTCTACTCGACCCAGTAAAGTCCTGCAAGGATTTGTCCAACTCAGTCTGGTGGTTGATTGGCCGATACTGATCCTTATTCCGGCATTGTAGGTTCTCCAAAGAGGTCAAAAGCAGCGATGAAAGCCCTCGGGGAGACCAAAAGGGGTGAGTAACTATGTTGAAGTCCCTAGTGCTGCTCTGCCCCAAGAGGAAGATCATTGAGATTGGTGCAGATCACCTTTCAGGTTTCTGCAAAAGATATTTGAGCTATAATCCTATGATGGTTGTCAAATCAAGTCCTCAGCACTTTATTGATGAAGAGTCAGTGGCTTACATGACCTTTCTGTTGATTTTGAGCAATATACAAAGACGTCTAGGTTCTACCACTCTAAGCCCATCCTAAGAAAAGAGAGTTGCGTAGGAATACCATTGTAAGACTTGGTACATTTTAAATCTCAAAAATGAATATTTTGGTGATATGGTTCAAAATGATTTCTTTGTGAAACTTTTAAAGAACCCTTCGTAGGAAGTTGGGGTAGCAATATGTACCGTTTCACAATTTTCCGAGTCCATTTTGGATATTTAGGGGGCAATTTACAAGAATTAGACAAATTTATCAGTTCAAAAATTAATAACTGCAATCATGAAACAAATATAAAGAAAAATGATTTTTTTAATCAAACTTGTGAGTACAACTCAGCGTATCCCCGGATTCTTGTCTCTAATTAATAGATAAGAGATGCACTATACTTGTGTAACTTTGCAGGGATATTATGAGGTAATAAGTAGTCTAGTTGATCTTTAGGGGCTTGAAATAATTTAGGTCGACCATATAATTGAAAGTATAGATAATAATAGTATATATGAAAGTGAAGTATGTGTAATTATGTAGTTTTCCTATTATATTTCCTTGAAAAGACATTTCAAATATCCCGTAAATTCTTGGGATATCCATTAAGAGATCAAGATATGCTGGACTGTTCTTGATAGTCAAATACTTCAAGAAGATCACACATCCTTTAATGGAGAAATACACCACTAAAAACCCTCGAATCATGAAGAAATCTTAAGCGAGAAGAATCAAAAAGATGTTGCAAACAATAATATAAAGTCAAAAGTTTATATTATAAGAAAACTATTTATTGCCTATAAATGAGGAAAGTCATTTTTCTCCAACTATTTATTAAAAACATCAAAAAAATAACTTGGTCATGAAAAATGTAAGAAACTTTGGGAATCCAATGGCCATAAGGCTTATTATAGAGAGCAAAATACATGACAAGAGAATTGAGATGGACATAAACAAACACAAAGCTTAATTGGCATGAGGGGTAGCTTTGAAGACCTTATTTTTGAGATATTGAAGAAATGAAACCACCTTGTCATGAGGGGGAGTGATTCCTTTAACTATAGGCAACTAAATTAGTGTAGTGACCCATGAGTATAACAATGGTGTCTTCTCTGCTTCCAATAACTTGAAACCAAATACTTCCTCTTGTACTATGTATGCCCCTAATGTAATAACAATCATAATATCCAGCATACCTGTGTTGTTCATATTAGTTGTTATCCCCAGTGAGGTGTTGTTAATTCCATCTTCCAGCACACTCAATTTCGCGTAAAATTCCTCTAATGCTTTGTCATGTTCTTCTCCTCTGAACACCTTCAGCATGCAATCATACACCTGCGCGCACATATAACCATATCTCAAATAATTAGACAATCGAAAAATATATGAGATGTATTTATCATATTTTAATGCACTATTTCTTATCTTTTTTGCTACTTAAAGGCATTTTTGAAACAAAAATGTAATAGTAAGGATATGTTTGAACATAGAACATAACCAAGATAACCTCTTCCCTAAGCAATATTTGTATTGCCTTCTCTCTAACATGAGTTGCTCCAAAATAAAATAAAAAATGGTTCAATTTTTCCTTCCAACTATGCAAAATAAGACAGTTTGTCCTCCATCTAAAAGTTACTACTCAGTTGTGCTTAAACAAAAACTTGTATCGGAGACCATGAGGTTAATTAGACTATTTCGAATAACATTTTTTTACATAATGTACATTTTATGTTTTATTATATAAAGTTATTACATCTATCAGGATTGTCTCAATAAGTTTGGGGACCTAAAGCCAAACTTCATAGATATAACATACTCAAAGTAATCCTACGAGTGAAGTCTCGAGAAGATAGATTGTACGCAGATCTTACAAAGTAAGAAGGTAAATAATGGAAAAAATAAGATAATGTTTAGAATAAAAAAAGTTTATATAATGATATTGAAATAGTTGCGTTGAATTTAATAAGTTGATATAATGATATTAAAATAATATTGATTTGTTGTCGTACTTGAAATTTAAAGATTACACCAAAAAATAAATTTATTTTTTTATAAATACATAACAATAGATTTTACATAATGCAAAAGATTTGATCATTTGGTAGACTTTAGAATATTCAATAATGATTGAATAAATATAGAAAGGGGAATACAAAAGATGGATGTATCAATAGTAATGCTGGTTCATTGTAATCACTAAGATATAAGTACCTGTTTGGCCATAGATTTTTCAAGTAATATTTGGGGGGGAATTTGGCAAATAGTGCTTGTTTATAAAATTTGCTATTATTTGGCAAATATTTTTGGCAAATAATAGTTTTTTTCTAGTATTTGGGTCAAATCTCATTGTTTAATGTGTATTTGAGAGGAAAGAAGAAAAGAAATGTTGAATTTAGTGATAATACCTGGTGGATGTATGAAGCCCAGAATCGAATTTTAGCTCTTTGGTAAGGATCTTGTGGAAACAGTGGTGACTCATTCTTCCATGTCTCATCAATGTATTCGAGAATTACAGAGGACTCACATATTGGGTTTCCATTATGAACAAGTATTGGTACTTTCTTGTGAATGGGATTGTATTTGAGCAGCAATGCACTTTTGTTCATCAAATCTTCTTCCACATACTCATAAGGTATTCCTTTTACTTTTAGAGCTAGTTCTACTCTCTTCACATAAGGGCTAGCCCACATTCCATGAAGAGTAACTCTGTTTCCTCTTCCATTTTCTTTCACAACTAACATCTAATGTTGAACATGTCATATAAATTCTTGAGGTTTTGGTTTAGTCAACCATACCATACAATTCTTTATTCCTTGAGGACAAAGGAAAATTACTACTTGTCCATCAAGATTCATGACATAGTGTTGGTGTCATATGTACTAATGGACCCCATATTTAAATTAGCTTAATTTGGCTCGAATAGATTTAACAAAAATTAATTGTCTAAATTTGACTTGGATATATATTTTCTCTTATCTTATCTTAGTATATTATTATAAATTATATGTACAAGAGACTACACGCTCGCACCTTTATATCAATGTGTCTGTTTTAACGTGTTTTGGAAATTTTTTTTTAAAAGATTTTATTTATTTTGTTCTACTATAATTTAATTAGGGAATATTTTTTTTTTGAAATTATGGGATCCGTCTCTGTCAACGTGTCTGCTTTACCGTGTTTCGGAAAAATAATAAAAATTATATATTTCTTTTGTTCTACTTTAGTTTAATTAGTGTATAAGTTTTCTGAACTTATGGGATCCGATTTAGCTATGACTTTTTGGTTCAAATTCATACTCTTTAGTTATAACTTTACTATTTTGAATGTCGTTAATATTTGTTTATATATTGTAACCACTTTGAGCAAAAAATCAATGATCAATGACGAAATTTAATTATGGACATTTTAATGGACCTCTTCACATTAAATTTCCGCCAACAAAAAGATAATCTACTACCATATTAATATATTACGTATAATTTATTTTGTGTAAATCATTTATCAATACAATTTATAATTTATCAATATTATTAAAATTTATCAAGTATTTATTTTACGCTGAATGAAATAATTTAATATCATTTATTTAATAACACTTAAAACAAATTTATAAATAAATATTGAACCCGTGCACAACAAGATCTTCGTAACTAGAATTAACGGAACTGACAGATGATATGAAGTACTCCTTTCTCTTGCGTCTTTGACTTGTCAGCCGATTGATAACCGCAATGACACCATTGGTCTATTTCTTAGTGCCCAAGGTTCAATTGGTTATTTTTTAAAAATTATACAATTTCAGTTTTGGGTATTTTATTATATATAATCAAAGTTAGACTTTTTTAAAAACCATTTCAATCACATCGATTTTCTTAAATATCAGTACAATTAACTTTTGGTTTATTTTTCTTTTAAAGTATCACCTCAAAATATACCACTATTAATATATTTCTTTCACAAATATGTTCTTGAAGAAACAGTTTAATTCTTCTCCAAAAAGATAAGAATATAAAACCTTATTGTCGTATTGTTTGATCTTAAATATTTAATAGGAGTGTTTGGATAAGTTTTGTTGTATTGTTTGATAGAATATCTATTACAGTATGTTCTAATTTCAACCTAATTAAATAAAGGTTATTAAAGAGCAAAGACCCAAAGTCGTCTAGTCACCAGAGGTCTAGGACCTAAGTTATATTTATTTTTGAAAAATGTTTTAAAATATATTTATATATTAAAATTAACATATTGTTAATATATAAAATATGTTTACATACATGTAAGGTTATTCGGTTCGGGTCGAGAATTTTTCGGTTCTTTTCATAAATTAAAAAGACCATTCCAATTATTCGGGATGGTTATACACTTAAATAAAAGTCTACAATTTTATTTTATTGAAACAATAGCATAAATCGGTTCGATTCGATTAGGTTCGATCGGTTCTTCATATTCTTTTGACACCCCTAGGTAAGACTATCTCTGACTTATATCTGTTTTACTCTTCATTCTCTATATTTGAAGAATAAAATAAAGAATAGACTTACAATCATTCTTTACATGGCTCTCTATTCTCTATTTATAGAGAGGTGAATCGTAGTTCTTCAAATTTGGAAAATTACTATTCACACTCTTTATTTCACTTTTCCATTATTTTATTATTATTTATACATAATATTTTTCATATGTAGTCATTCATTAAATTTCTAATATTAGTAATTCTTTTTAAATGTAATAAAACATTTTTAAAAATATGTTACTCTATTTAATATATACTACTTTCATCCTAAATTAATAATATTTCATTTTTTTAATTTTTGTCACTTTAATATAATTTGATATTATTATTAATTTTCACTATGAAGAATGCACAAAACTAAGATGAATTTTTTTATTTAAAATTACAATACATCATGATATTGAAATACAAGATAATAATACAATATATAACATAATAATTTTATCACAATAATTTAGTAATTCGGTAGGTCGTCTCTAGATTTAACAATATTTGAAAAAAAATTAGTGTATGATCCAGAGAATTGTTGTGTTTGTGATTGCAGTTATGCTTGCTAATTTCTTTTTTCAATTATTCGTAGTTGTTCTTGTTGCATGAAAATCCCCGATTTGAACAATTTTTAGCTAGATATAAAAATATTAAGGACAAAAATGCTCATTTTGAACTCCGTAATGCATTAATAGAGCATTTATGAGAGCACCATAATAGTCTTGAAAGTTGAGTATTTATGTAATTATATTTCATTAATGATTTCACTTTTATTTGATTTGTATATTATTTGGTATAACTTACATAAATCACATAGTGTAAAACCTAAATTACATCTTATCCCTACTCTTTTCTATTTTACATCCGGATATAATATATTCATCCGGATACATAAATTCTTATACATTAAATAACTTAACCGTTGCACTTAAAAAGGAATCTAAATATAAAATTAATTATCAATCCCATGAATCACACAAAACTGATTGATATCAATCTATTCCAATCCGTAATAGATTTAGAGAATTCAAAATTTAATTTTTCTTCTCCTCCATCTATCCCAAATTATAACAGATCCAAAATACATGATAAATATATCAATTTTTGTTGAGATATTTAGAAATTTTGGTGGGCGATCTGAGTTATGAACGATATAATATTGATAAAATAATTGTTGGGCAAGCGATTTTTTTGTTGTTGTGAATCTCATAAGTAGTATCAAGTACATAATCTGAGTTATGAATGATATTGTAAGGATTGATACATAAATCATCAGATTACAACACGTTTTTTATCATAAGTTGAGAGTGATATATAATTCATCAGATTACAATACATTTATAACTTGATACATTAAGAATAACTATAAACATTAAAGAGTGTAGATAAATAACACAACTGATTTGGTACTGTGAATATAACCTTTTAAATTTGAATAAGATTGAAAAATACATTATAGAGATTGATACATTATGTAGTGTATCCAGTGATGACCAATTAGTTCGCTATGATACATAGTATTAATATTTTGTATATGACACACACTGCAGCTTAATATAATGTATCATAGATTTAATCTGATACTCATTATACTTTCATACTCTAAAAATGACACCTTCAATAATCTTATTCTATATCAAGTACATGATATGTAGGGATTGATACTTAAATCATCATATTACATCACATTATATATCATAAGTTGATAGTGATACATAATTCATTAGATTACAATACATTTATAACTTGATACATTAAGAATAACTATAAACATTAAAGAATGCAGATACATAACACACTACTAATTTGGTACTGTCTATATTACCTTTTAAATTTGAATAAGATTGAAAGATACATTATATAACTTGATACATTATGTAGTGTATTCAGTGATAACCAATCATTTTGTATTGATTCTTCAAAAAACCAATGTCCTGGTGATTCATAATATTTTATGTATCAACCTAGTACATTTAAATCGTGATACATAGAAATACGAGAACATCAATTTATCAATAATGTATTAGAATTTTGAAACAACTTATAAAGACAATATTAAACATCAAAATACATTAAATACATAAAAATGTATACTTTGGACAATGTGGATCAAGAAATTGCAGATGCTACTTTTCTAAGTCTAAGGAAAACCCTTCACGGACTGTTGTGATGCTTGTGGCCCTTGACCAGTAGCTAGGTTTGCCACCCCTCTTCCCCTAAAAACCAACTCTTCACCACGACCCATCAAGGCCTTCACGAGCTGTAAAGTGGCTCTTGGGATTGTCCCTTGTTTTGGGCAGCCTTGACTAGCTACTGCCTAGTCCTCTACGAATGCCACCACGACCCGTGGTTCCCACCATGAGGCATCATGGTGGTCGTGGAATGTGAGGGCAGATTGGTTGTCTACTGCCTAAGGTCTACCAGCCCCACCATGACTCGTGGTGCCCTTCACGACTTGTGTGAACTTCATGGAGGGTGCCAAGGATAAATCCTAAGTTTGTAACCTCTCCCTTGGACCCTTGCCTAGGATGCTATGTTCCGAGGTGTTACAGATCCCGAAACATATGATGTAGATTGTGTCTAAGTCGGTGGCGGTGCTTGTGGACATCATGATGAGCTCTCTTTCTCAGCCCCAAACTGAGTAATTTCCCAAATACTTGTGCTACTAGATTTTGAACCTACATTTCAAGTCGTGACTCATCCCACATCTTCTCAATACCAAACTTCTAAGTAGCTACCGTTTCTATATCAATACATAGTAAAATTGGCACACAACTTGAGTCTAAGGGTGAGCCGTTTCTTCTGGGATTTCATGGATTTATCTATTCTCTTTAGTCCATTGTGTAGACTTAGCTTTATTTTGTTTTGGGATTGCATCCCCGTATTCTAGACTATCTTAGATGTTTTGGTACACAACTTTCAAATTCTACGGGGAATATTTTCGCAAATGAAACGTGTTGATTATTTTAGCTATGAATTTTGACTCTAACTTATGAATTGTTGCTTTTTAGCGGTTTATTAGTTACGTATTGGCATAGTGAACGGTTCTCCCACTGAGGGTTTAGTGTGAGTGTCTCTCACGACAGTTTAGGTCGTGACAGTTTGCTACATGATTTGCAACAATAAACCAGTTATGAGTATTTACTCGTTTCGTCTCAATTTTTGTGATATTATTTTGACTTGGCACAAAGTTTAAGATAAAAAGAAATATTTTGAAACTTGTGGTATAAAATAAATCTCAGATATTTATGGTGTTTACAAATCATTAACAGAGTAAAAAAGTAATTTTAAAGTTGAATTGTTTCGAATCATAAAAAAGTAACATTATTTTTTTAGACGAACTATAAAAAGAAGTCACATAAATTAGGAAAAAGAATGTAATATTTAATACTTGAAGAATAGACAAAAAACTGTAATAAAAAATAAACTATTTAATTCTAAAACACAATAAATATTTAGTAAAAAACCAATAGAATAAAAGTTTCATGGCTAAATTGCATAACAATAAACAAACAATTCAAAGCAGAATAAATAAACATCTATCTCCCCCCCTCCCACCCCATTCCCCCACGAAGTCTTTTTAAAAAGGAAAAATTATAGAATTCCCACATTTAAGTTTACTTATTATCATTATCCCCTATAAGTTTTACAAATCTCCAAAATTCCTCATTTTCGCGCACCAGATTAGTGTATCAGCGCTTATATTATTGTATCTCGCGCATCAAATTAATGTATCAACGCTTATATTATTGTATCTCGCGCATCAGATTAATATATCAGAGCTATATAAGTGTTGATACATGCGTGATATACAATAATATAAGCACTGATACATTAATCTGATGCGCACGATACAATAATATAAGCGCTGATACATTAATCTGATGCACGAGATACAATAGTATAAGCGTTGATACACTAATATGATGCGCGAAAATGAGGGATTTCTGTAATTATAAACTTTTAAGGAATAAATTGTAATTTTGCCTTAAAAGTATGTGATTTCTGCAATTCTTCCTTTTAAAAATTTGACAAAAAATAACAAAATTATTGGGCCGTAGTAGCATGGGCAAGTACCATTTAATCATAGGAAACTTATGTAGATCCACAGTTTAGAAGTTAATTACTTAGATACAATCTAATTTGCAATATTACGTATCTTAGTGCGTTCGAATATACGTTGAAATACATGTATCTCAGGATACATATGGTCAAGTTTGTTTTAGATACATTGTATCCAAGTGGATTTGCATGTATCTGTGACACATAGTAAATCTTGATTGCCTTCTTGCCTCTCTCCCATCTTGCTCATCATTCTCCTATATATCTAATATCACAGATACACGTTAATCACAACTAGTTACATACATATACATGTATGTAGTGTGATTTGGGTGGATCTGTGATACATAACAAAATCACGCTCACCTCTCTCCCTATTTTAGTGTATTTCGTGGCAAAAATACATGTATCTAAGTGTTTCTTTCTCAATATATGATAGAAAATTTTTAATCAATGATAAAATACATAATATTTTGAAAGTATAGATAATAATAGTATATAGAGAAAACTATACCAAATATCCATAACATTAAAATAAGGTCAATTTACATAGATAGTGTATTACATATCCTTATCTACGAGTTATAGCACATATTTTACTCTTATACAAATTAGCTTTATTCTTCTTACTAAAAATAACTAAATACATGTATAATAGTCTCCCACTCTATTCTTGTTACCAGAAATAACTAAATACATATTTAATAGTCTCTCAGTCTCCCTCTCCCTTCTTCTTTTTCCGTCCGACTTTCTCTCTCCCTCCCTTCTTCTCTTTCTTTTCCGTCTCCCTCTCTTTCTCTTCCTCTTTCACCCTCTTTTATTCAATTTTTTTTTTAATTATTTTGATTTGAGACTTGGTTTTGAATTGATATTATTAAAAATAATTTTTAAAAAATGAAATTTATATCTTAATACTTAAGGATGTTTGGCGAAGACTAAAATTTGTTTATTTTGAAGATATTAAAATATGAAGATTTTTTAATCATTAATAAAGTAAATAAATGTAAATTATACTTGTAATATATATATATATTATTCATGCACATGGTAAATATATAATTAATATATTTTTGATACAATACTGATACATTTTAACATTGTTAATAAGAGAAAAAAGATCAAAATAATTATAATACATTTTAGATTCAATATATAATACATATTATAGGCATATTTCAATGTGCGTAGTGAATATATAACTAAAATATTTTTAATACAGATATATTATAAGTACTATGTGTGAATTTCAAATATTTCGGTACAATTTAAATTAATTTTACGTTGTTAAAATGTATTATATTTGTTGGAGTAACCAAAATTGAATTTATAACAATGAGTATATATACACTCTGGCAGGGGTGTAGGCACACACAAATTAGGGGACACCCTTCGTCCAAAAAAAATACCGTATATACAAGTAAAATGATACACAAAGTGATTAAATAACATATTTTGGACACCTTTGACAAAGTAGATTGTTGTAGCCTAGTGGTTTTAGACGTTTTTAATGGATTTCAAACACTTTGAATGAGTTAGCTAGTGATCGCGTGTTCTAATCACACCAGCATATATATACTTGGAGTAACTGGGTAGCATTTTCACTTAATCACTCTTTGATACTTTGATTGTATCAAAGAGTAATATTTTACTTGGAGTAACTGGGTAGCATTTTCACTGAATCACTCTTTGGTACTTTGATTGTATCAAAGAGTAATATTTTCACTGAAGTGATTTTTTCTTCTTTGATACCATCAGAGTATATATATATATATATATAAATATAAAATAATACGTTTACCAAAATAATACGTTTAAATAAAATAATACGTTTAAATAATATAATACGCAGAATTTATATATATATATATAAATTGTCTTTTCCTTTTATATGTTCTAGAGATATATTGTATATAGATGTAGCATCCAAAAAATTTAGCCATCTTCTTTTACTACTATTTTTTCCTTCTATTTTCTGGTGGAATTTCACAATAGCCTCACAGTCAGTTCTTACCAAAATTTCTTTTTTATTAATAATATATAATTTAAAACTGTTTAGTCCATAAATAACAGCTAAAA
>JAJOOH010000029.1:0-29477 GCA_029582605.1 Solanum gracilifrons | reverse complement strand
AGAGGATCCACTAGCTAATCATCTAATGGGGGGGGGGGGGACATAGTTTATGGGATATGTAGATTGTTACTAGAAACCTTGCATTTACTATGGGAGATATTTTATCTCAAGAGATTGCTTCTAGAAATCCGACCTCTACTACGGGAGAGCTTCCATCTCACATTAATATCAATTCGGTGCTAAGATTAAAAATCACGGAGTAGTTAAATAAGTCTTGACTTATCTCATGTTCTATGGAAATGTGTCTTTGGATAACCAATTTGTCATGATCCAACCCATCGGGTCGTGCGGGCACCTACTCTAACAGCTAAGTACGAGAACCCTTGATTCTCAAACGGTTTAAAACATGCGGAAGATTAGGAAAACTAGAGATAAATGGAATTTCATGGGATTTTTATATAATAAGGAGTTTAAACAATCCAAAGTTAAATTGAAAAATAACTAACACCCCAGGGATCTAGTCTAAACAGATACAAGAGCTTCTAGGATTACAAGGTATAGAACACAGTAACTAATGACACTGCTTTAGCCATAGGTAGGGAAGAGTAGAAGTTGTTGGAGATTGTCTTCATCTTCACCTATGAAACATTACTGACCCTTCAACAATACTATCTCAAAAGACATATCAAGAGTAGTATTAGTACAGACCACACCTACTGGTAGGCATCATCTGACAACCCGATGCTCACCGCATAAGATAAAGAAGTAAACCAGTAGGAAAAATGCAATAGGAAAGTACACCACTTAACCTTTATCCCCCTACCTCTACCAATGTTGTATACCTTAACGTAATAGAACACATGACTCTATCCCCTAGTCTATCAACCTACATCGCTCCGTTCTTGATCATAGCTTAACCGTTCGATCTCATAGAGGAGTTCCCTAATACTACCACTACCAACCCAGCCAACCACTCACGACATGCCCTTGCTTCGTTTGCATCACAATTGAGCCCTTGACTACACAAATACTCAATACAGGCTCAGTAAGTATTTTGAATATAAATCCCGTTCCTGAGGTAGGATCTAACTAGTTTTTCGATTATGAACACTACCCAACTTATCATTATTTAAGAACACAGACAGCCCCTCTAACCATAGCCGATAATAACACCTAGACCCTCGGTCTCTACTTACCAGACCTCATACCACTTGGACCTGATCATTCTCAGTTACTTCCAGTAAACGACGTATAAACAAATAATTACAACACGAAAAACACACATACACTGGGCGCATGATTTACTTATCATTTAAAGAGCACATTCCAATTCCCAATGTCTATAACAGGTAGACATAAATGTAATGATCACAAGTGGTTTCCTCATGGAACCAACACCCAAACTGTTCGAGTGTCGAAACATGACACCCAATCCAATATATGTGTCAGAACGTGACACCTGATCCAATATATATGTGTTCAAATGTGACACATGATCTAATAGATGTATCAAAACGTGACACCCGATCTGGTTAACACAACCAAAACCATAATTACTTTCATAATGAACAATTCATATAGTCACACAGTCAAGTAATAGGTTCATGTCATGTAATTATCCATATTAGTCGTCTAATTAGGTTAGATTCATGTTTCCTTATTCCTATTCATGTGCATATATAATAGTGAGATTAATAATCATATACAACAAAAACTAGCGGTCAAACAATCATCGAAACCTAGTTCATAGGACAAGGCCTTTCCCCATGGTACACATTATATTTAGATCTAGGGTACATGTACAATCATCCATTTTCTATCCCCTAAGGCCTAAACATGAATCCTATCATGAATTAAAATTATATTATACCTAGTGAGCACGAATTTATGACTTTTAATTGAGTAAAACCTAGCTTACCTAGCCTACCTGAGAGATGGATTGTAGTTCCAAACTAGCTTCTGAACAACGAGATGGTGGATTTTGGTCAGAAGTCAGTGAGTTGTCATCAACCTTGCGATAGAAACATATTTCTACTTCATTTCCAAGCCTAGAGCATCCTTTTGAGGGTTTTTGGGGTGATCATTTCCTCTGTATTATGCTTACAAAAACAGGAGATAATAACATTTAACGTCATTAAGTTCTACCCCCCTTCTAACCCTCTCTAGCGCTACCCTCCCGCTGAGCATCGTCGCTGTAGCAACATCATCTCGCTAAGGCAGGACAGTAGAGACCAACTACTCAGCACGTTTTCCTTTCTCAAGTAATGACGGTTGGAGTCGTTAGATACCAATTTACTCCTCGTTTGTCCCCGAACAACAAGAGGAGGAGTAAGCATAAATTTATTTGCAGTACTTCGAAACTAACAGATCGGACCGTCATGGGACAGCGACGATAGCGGTTCCCAAAGTCTAAGCACAAAAGAATCTTTGTCCAGGGAACTGACTAGGGAAACGAGGCAACACATGAAGAAATAGAGACGCGTCAACTTACCCGGCCTAACCCCACCAGAGTGGTAGGGTTACTACTGAGGTGGGGTCTCTATGATGGAAACCCCCTGCCGTGGTGGGAGGTTGGAAATAGTTTAGTAGGGGAAAGGGAAATGTTTTCCCCATTTCCTCCCATACTCACTTTCAGAACTCCTAAAAACTCGCTCAATTGCTTTGCTCAGAACATCAATCTTAAGGTAATGTTCTTGATCCCTACTCTAGTTACTTCCATACTTGCTTAACAATAATTGCATGAAAATAATCAATTGGGTTGAATGGTATTGGGTTAGTTTTCAAAATGTTTACTTCGGTTCCTTGATTCAACAAGAAACATGTAGCATTGACACTTCCCTTACGTTCACAATGTCTCCACTACTTTATGAGTGTAACAATTTTGCGATAATGTAGCCAAAAGGGATCCATAATGGGTGGGGGAAGTAGAATAGTTTCTTGGTGTAAAACTTGAATTCGAGCACTATTTAGGCGTTGAATTGCTAGGATATTTGTATATTTTGGTACTAGGGTACTCTAAGAGCACTGATATGGTAATTTTTGTTTAAAATGAGGGTTTGCGGTGAAGGGGTACCATTATCGTGCCCTGATGTTTCTCCAAGTTGATGGACGATCTGGTGGCCTACATCGCATTGTGGCAGCCTCCTTCATTCCACTTTTTTGGATCCTGGTAACTCTAGCAGAATCTTCCGAAACAGTGGATTTTTGCTGCTTCAAATAGAATTTTTTTCCTTTTCTTTTCCCAGGATTGACAAATTCCATGGAGTTCTAACATTTACCTTTCATGAAAAATGCAGGCTTGTCTACTATTGCTCGATAAAATGAGGAAAACTTGCCTTTCATCCAGATCCCTGATATTGCTAGTGGAGAGAGACACCATGATCACCGCAATACAAAATTCTTATGCGAGATAGGTTTCCACTTACTGGGCTTAGCGGAGAAAACCTCCGCCTTCCATGCCCAGCTGTTAGAGTTTGTTTGGGGTCCACTAATCGAGGCTCCCATTCCTACACGCTACGGCTGGGTAAGAAAGTTCAATACCCTTCTCCCTACTCTCCGCTTGGACGATCCTCACCCTACCATCTGCATTCGAGGAGTCGACATCCCTATGAGTACTTATTTCATCAATGCGGTGCTCGAGGTGTCAGAGCTCTCTAACTCTGAGTACGAGACCCAACTAGGGAAATGGATTTGGACTGGCTTCGGGACACATTGGTAGAGGTTGAATAACGGGATCAAATCCACTGGCTACTACAAAGGGCATCACTAGTATTCACTGGTCACCGAATGCCAAGATCTGGTTGCACCTGGTTGCTAAGACGATCTGCACGTCCGGTAACTAAATCGATGTGACCTTCCCTCGGGCCCTATTTTTCGCTTGTGCTTTGCAGAGGCTTGGCCTAAACTTGGGGGCATAGATCGTGTCCGAGTGGACGATCTTCTACAGAGGGAAAAATAAGTCTTTCTTCCTACCCGGGCTAGTGACGAAAATGTGCAAACGGGTGGGGGTGCCACTCTTGGACACCAATGAGGTACTTCATATGGATCCCCTTTTTCATCCTCTTTTGATCAGGTAGCCATCAACCCAAGGAAAGAAAAGAAGGAAAGCAGATGGGACCGTCAGAAGTAGAGCAGCGGCCTAGGCGGGTGACGAAGGTGAGGATGATGATGAGAGTGACGTCACCCTTCCTATCCAGTCTCATCCCTCACTTTCAGGCATTCGTATGGAACAGAGCCAGGCAGCTGTTCAAAGGAAATTTTAAGGCTCATATGTTAGCGCCTTGACTTCAGTTTAACCCTCCACTGCCTTTGTGGTTTAGATGCTTCGCCACCAACTGCGATGGGAGAAAAGGAAAAATGTAGAGAGGGATCGTCTCACTAGCTGGATGTGGAAGACCCTTAAGATCATTTTCTCTTGTGTCGCTCTCCAGCGTGACCATCTGAAGCTCGAGCTAGAGAACTTCCAAGAGTTCCTTTGGTTGAGTGAGGTGTGGACTGGTGAGAAGGCCCCAGAGGACATGGAGTCTTATAGAGACACTTTCCCTTCCCATGGAATTTGATTTGGTTTTGCCACCATTAGGCATGTAATAAACACTATTTCTATTTTTCTTTTGCTTTTTCCTTAAGTTTTATAAGAAAATGGATGCTCATTTTTCTATTTTCATATCCTCAATTAATGCTAGGTAATTATCACTCACTTTTTTATTGTTGAGTACTGACTGAATTGCGGTAGTTAGTCCATCCACGATTCGGAGTCCATAGGCGAAATAAGGTAAAACAGGGTACATAGGGCTAAGATTCTGGCTTGCCCTATCCCGCTCTAGAGAAGGAATTCCCGCTTTCGCTGTCCCGCCCTGGGGTATTTAATCCTACCCGGCGGCTACGACGAAATCAGTTTCCAGGACAACACTTTTTGGTATCCTCCTCATTTCTCAAATTTTTCGTTGACTTTGAGGCTCATAATTAAGCATTTAGGATAACCCTATTAGCTAGGATAGGAGTCGTCCTCCCCGAGGTCAACCCAGTATTATACATCCCAGAACCTTTTCCCAACAAATTTAACACCACGAGCATTCTCATTCCTAGAATATTCTTATAAATCATACGGTTTATAATCGGTTGTGACACACGTCAAGGAAACCTTTCATAACAACAAATTTCTCTATTATGAAATAATAGCTCTTCTTCTTACATGGTTCCCAACCCATCCGGATTGCCCTGAAACCAGAGCTTCCCTACAGGCACAAGTTGTTCTTTTCCCTTACACTTTTTCTCAATGCTAAGGTCATGCACTACTAGTTGTTGCATTTCCTATCCTAATTATATCAGCTCACACGTCCATAATTCGTTTAGGGATCACACTGTAGAATTCAAGCAAGTCCACTTCACACACTATCAGTTAATTAGAGAATAACTATGCACATAAGTAAAATTTCCAGCTACATCACACATGCAAGTCAAAATTAATTAACTTAATTCACTCCATGGAATACCATTAGCTAATCGTCCATGCATTTATACCACCTCTAAGGCTAGATACAAATTGGACACTCTCGGTTCCAATTTACCTTGCTTGTGTCCCTTAAGCCGCGACTACGACTTGCAGTTCACTTTGTTGAGTTACCAATTGAAATCTGAAGATTCTAATTGGACTCAACCCATACCATAAGCGATAACCCGTACAAAATGAGAGAAAAAAGAGACCAACGTCCTAGAATGCTTCATAGCTTCATAAAAATTAGATGTGGAAGTCAACACACCAATCCGCACGAGTTTGGTCATCATTTACTCTTTTACTGGGAGACCGGCAAACTGGGCTGTGATACCAATTTGTCACGACACAACCCACCATGTCGTGCGGGCAGCTACTCTAACACCTAATATATAGAACCCTTGATTGCCAAGCGGTAAAACCATGCGGAAGATTAAGAAAACTAGATATAAAAGAAATTTGAAGGGATTTTTATATAATAAGTACTTTATACAATTCACAGATTAATTTAAAAATAATTAACACCCCAGGGATCTAGTATAAATAGGTACAGGAGCTTCTAAGATTACAAGGTATAGAACAGAGTAATTAATGACACAATTTCTGCCACAGGTAAGGAAAAGAAGAAGATGTAGGAGATTGTCTTCATCTTCACCTACGAAACATCACTGACCCTGCAATCAGACTATACGAAAAGACATCGCAAGAGTAGTATCAGTAAAAACCCCACATATTGGTAGGCATCATTGGTAAACATGATGCCCACCGCTTATTATAAAGAAATCAACAAGTAGGAAACATGTAATAGGAAAGTACACCCCTCAACCTTTATCATCCTGCCTCTAGCATTCTTGTATACCTTAACATACTAGAACACTCGAGGCTAACCTCCTAGTTTGTCACTTTGCATTGCACCGTTCTTGATCATAACTTAACTGCTCTATTTGATGGAGGAGTTCATGAATACAACCACTACAAACCCGTCCAACCTCTCACGACATGCCCTCACTTCTTCTGCATTATAATATAGTCGTTGACTGCAGAGTATACTCTATCCATGCTCACTTACCGTTTCTAATATGAATTCCCTTCCCGCGATAGTATCTAACTACTTTTTGGATCATGAACACTACCCCACTTCTCATTATTTAAGAACACAGAAAGCCCCTCTAACCATTGCCAATAATAACATCTAGACCCTCGGTGCCCACTTACGAGACCTCATGCCGCTTGGGCTTGATCATTCCGAGTTACTTCCAGTAAACAGGATATAAACAAATAATTACAACACGGAAAACACACATATACATGGCGCATAATTCACCTATCATTTTAAGAGCACATACCATTTCCCAATGTCTATAACATGTAGACATAAAAGTAATGACCACAAGTGGTTCTCTCATGGAACCCACACCTAAACATTTAGTGTATTGGAACGTGACACCCAATCCAATATATGTGTCAGAATGTGAAACCCAATCCAATATATAGGTGTCAAATTGTGACATCTAACAGATGTGTCGGACGTAACACCCGATCTAGTCAGCACAACCACAACTATAATCACACCCATAATGAACTGTTCATATAGTCTCACCATTAAGTAACAGGTTCATGGCATGTATTTATCAATACTTAGTCGTCTCATTAGGTTATATTCATGGTTCTCTATTCCCATTCATGTACACATACAATAGGGCGATTAACAAGCTTATACAACAAAAAACTAGCACTCAAACCATCATCTAACTCTAGTTCATAGAACAAGGTTTTTCCTGATAGTACATGTCAAATTTAGCCATTAGGGTACATGTACAATCTTACCTTTTCCGTTCTCTAAGGCCTTAACATGTATTCGACTATCAACTAACATTATATTACATAGTGAGCACATATTTATGACTATTCAATTGAGTAAAACCTAGCTTACCTGGGCGCCAAGCAGCAGCAGAGGGATTATAGCTCAAATGTTGTCTTCCGAACAATGAGACGGTGGATTTTCCCCAAAAATCAATGAGTTGTCGTCAACCTTGCGCTAGAAATCTATTTCTCCTTCCTTCCCAAGCCTAGAGAAACCTTTTTAGGGTTTCTGGTGTAATCCTCGCCTCATTGTGAAACTTAGGGAAAAAGGAGAAAATAAGACTTTGCATCATTAAGTTCTGCCTCCTATCCAACCCGCTCAGGCGCTCTCCTCTCGCTGGGGAGCCGCCATCGTACCAAAATAATCGCACTACGAAGGGACCGTGGGGCCCTGCTAATCACAATGGTTTTGCCCTTCATAAGTGATGATGGTTCAGGTCGTTACACAATCAAAAATAAAGATATCATAGAAGGATAGCTCATTATACCATGTGTGAGAAAAGCTTTCACCATCCATGATAACTTTTAATCTTTGATTTAATTAGTTTAGAAAGTCTTTCAACCTAAGAATCCTTACTATGTGAGATTGTCCTTCCACAATCATACTAGTATGTTTTTATGAGAATATCCTTTCAACAACCAACAACAACATAATTATTGTTAGTTTACTCTCAAAGCACCCATTAAACATTTACATAGATTTCATAAAATATACATAATCTTATAATTTACCCTTTTAAGGTTCAAAACCTAATTTCAATCACCACATCTAGAATTCAAGTATTAGATATGGATTTAATTATAATTTTGTACGATTCTATCACTTCATTCATAAGTTCATAAAACTCCTCTTTCATAAACAAAGACCCATAACATATCGTCAACAATGGTATATATGGTATTTACATTGGTTAATGGGAAAACATTATAAACATCATGGTATTTCATTAACTCATGCATACTAGAACAAAATTCAATCATTTAAATCAACTTTGAAGAAAATCCATGACAATTGAAGAAAACCCTAACCATTGGGAAGAAGAAAATAATTCTTCTTCTTCTCCGTCTCCTTCTTCTTCTTCTTCGTCTGCTTCTTCTCCTGCTTCTGCTTCTTCTACTTCTTCTTCATCTTCTTCTCCTTCTTGTCTTTCTCCTTCTCTTTCTCTTTCTTCTTCTTCTTCTTCTTCTTCTTCTTCTTTTTCTTCTTCTTCTCCTTCTCTTTCTCTTCCTTATCATTCTCCTCCTTCTCCTTCTTCTCCTCCTTCTCCTCCTTATCATTCTTGTTCTCCTTCTTCTCATGCTTTTCCTTTTTCTGCTACTTCTTCTTCTTCTTCTTCTTCTCCTTCTACTCCTCCTCCTCCTCCTCCTCCTTCTTCTTCTTCTTATTCTTCTGCTTCTTCTCCTTCTTCTTCTTCTTCTTCTTCTTCTTCTTCTTGTTGTTGTTGTTGTTCTTCTTCTTCTTCTTCTTCTTCTTCTTCTTCTTCGTCTTGTTCTTATTCTTCTTCCTCTTCTTTTATTATCATATTAGGACATGCTAACAATACTTGCTTGAAGTAATCTAGTACCAGCATATACATGCTACTTAGATTAGGGATTTGTACCTCATATTCATAGTAGTCATGGAAGAGTACCTATTTACTATTCCAAGAAAAGTCATTACTCATGAATGGTCATAATTCACCTATTCAAGGCTACCAAGGAAAATTACTATTACTCAATCCAAGCTAAGCATGCAACGCATAAGAGACATACTTCATAAGTATGTATCTTTAAGTTATACTTGTTCAATTCATAAATAAGACCCCATAATCCTACCCATGCTAAGTACTACTTTAGGCTATCATACATTAATGATTACTATTTATCATTCTAGACTACCAAATTTAGCACCCTATTAGGCTAGATAAAGCTACCAAAGGAATAGCATACTAACATGCAAGTCCAAGCTATAAGAAAAGTCACCATATTGGGTTAGACTAAGTGATTTCATGTATCAGGACACTTCTTCTTTTAATTCGAAGTGCCAACGATCGCTAGTCAATAATATAACCTAACTAAGTGAGTTTGGGTCGAATCCCACAGGGAGTGGTACGTCCTTAAGATTCAAGGGCCAAGTATAAATATGTTCAAGTCAATCATAGTTAAAGATATTTACGAATAAAAGCATAGTTCAAATTAAGGGTGACACAAGTGTCAAATATAGGGTCTTTTTTTGTAACTATCAGCTACGACAGCAACAAATAACACTAATTAACAAACATAGAGACGGGTTCTTGGGATGCAATTGGATTATAGGCTAAGGTAGACAAATAGGTAATTGCAACTGAAATAGCTGTAAATCATTGAATAAGCTAAACATTAGTGGGGATAAAATTTCTCTCGAACAATTTACCCCGAATCAAATTGGTTTCTCTCGAACACTGACAAGTGGCAATTCAAAACAGCCTACGTTTTAGTCCATTCACTCTCTCGAGGTGAATATGTGGAAAAGGATTTAGGATTTACTCCCTCGAGCTGAACCCATGACAACCCAATACCCACAGACCATCAAATTAGTAACCTTGGTTTTAAAACCTCTCTCTCGAGCAAGCCAAAAACATAAAGGTAGAGTTTCATTTGAAACTACAATCCTTTAAATTAATCCACAATTACTGATTAAAATCACTTTTAAACAGAATTTAAACTATCAATTAACAATATCCAACAGCTAAATCAACCCATAATCACACCCAAATAATTGGGGTTTTTGCTAGATATTATAAAAAGATAGAAATCGTTACCAAATTGTGTTTCCATCAACTTGGTAAGATTAATTTCGTCTTTACAAAGGTCCAAATTGAAGAATCTCAATGACCCGCTTTCAATTTCTCAAAAGTGAAAAACTTCCAATCTTCAAAGTAAGGAAAAGTTTTTGTCTCCAAACTCAAAGTTCCATCTAAAACTCATTACTAATAACTCATAACTCCTCCCTCATTTAAGAATTCAAAAATGTATTTATAGCCGCCAAAATATGTTACAAAGGTCCAATCGGTGCAATAAGTCGGGATCGCCGATCCATTCGGCGATCCTCCCTTTGGTCAATTCCATTGCCTTTTTCCCTTGATTTTTAGTATTCTCAAGTTCTATAACTTTGGGCGATCTAACACTACATCGCGGAACCGTTTGGTGACACGCCGATTGCTCCATTCCATTGTCGAATTTATTTTCTCCTTTAGGGCTTGGCACATTGGAAGTTTAGAAGAGATCATAGCCATTTGGTGACTCGCCCAATGGGTTATTCGATCACCAGACCTCCTTTTCTTCGTTATTTCAGCTACCTTGTTCCTTTTTGCTCATTAGTGTCCATGCTTTGTTCCACAATCCAAATACCTGGAAATCAAGGATTTACATCAAATTTTTGAACAAAATAAGCATTTGAGTACACTAAATCTATTAAAATAAAGCCCTAAAAGAGTCTGAATCGTGGACTCATCACCAAGCTACCATGGAAAAACATATTAATCATGCAAGTCCAATCTATTCTAGTAAGGGTACAAGTGTTCCATCCTAGCTACCATGATATGGTCCTAGACAGACTAAGTCATGCTACCATGCAGGCATTCTGCGATGTTAATTCAAGCTACCCTTAGGACAATATGGTTTCTCAATCCTAAGCTACCATGAAATGGTTTTGGCCTAACCAAGTCATGCTACCATGGAAACATTCTATGATGCTAATGCAAGCTACCCTTAAGAGAAGCAATGTGGTTCAATCCAAGGCTACCATGAGAACTCCTAACTCAAGCTACCAATCATGGTCTTATCTTACCAAGTCAAGCTATTCATGAAGGGATCTTATGTGACAACTTCAAGCTATTTTAGTCTAACAGGATTTGATTCATTTTATGTGAGTAAGCCTTTCAACCTTAAATCACTCTATGTGAGAGAATCTTTCATCTCCTAGTATATTCATGCCTAATTGTGTAAGTGAGAATATCCTTTCAACAAAACACAAAAATATCACATCATATTATCTTTACTCGAGAGAACCCCCTAGTCGTAACACGGTGTACTTGACCCAGAAGGGGTCTTATACAAGCCTCATAACATTCATTCATGACATAGGTAATAATAATAGTGCGGAATTAAAACTCTTCTTCATAAAACCAACAATCAAAAACTCATTTATAAAGCAGCGGAATACTAAAGTCTCACATGACCATCTTAGAAAAAACTTAAAACAAGATAGGGTCACGGCCCTTTACAATCAATATCTTAAAACATGAAAGAACTAGAAACATTAAAAGTCCTAGTCCTCGATCTTTGAGGACATAGCAAAAGATGTCTTGGAAGAAGTCTAGCTGAAGCTCCACTAGGGAGAATCAAATTGAGTGTCAATCCCTACACTTCATAAGAGTAAAGAGAATATGGGTTAGCACATAAAGTACTAAGTATGATAGCAATGCAAAAACATGCTTAGAAAGGACATTCATTCAAAATTGATGCTTTTATGCCATTTTGATAAAACATCATGAAATACAAGTATAAGAGTCATAATACTCAATCACAACCAATATACAAGTAATTATTCACATTAAAACCTAATCCACATATAAACCATCCCTTTACCTTTAAGCTTTCACCTCAAGTAACCCTTAGGCAACACTTTGTGCAATGTATGTATAGCGTCTCATACCACCATCCACACCAAAGCATCACCCTAAGGTCACCAAAGGTGAACTTATCATACAACCTTTCCATCCTTACACAATATTCACGTATAAGAGACACAACATTAAATAAGACAAAATCATCACATAAGGATCATCACCTAAGATAATTCGAAGTCACACTTGTGCAATGTGCAAGTAGCATCCCATACTACTACTCACACTAAATGCTCCTTTGAAATCACCATAGACTAGGCACATTCATACTCAACAAGTCATAACAAGGGAGTAACTTATATATATATATACAATCCAAGTATAGCATGCATTCTTACATTACACATATAACCATCTAAGTCACCATTCATTAACTTCATTAAGAACACCTTCATTCATTCAGACATACGATCAACATTCTCCGTTAATATGATCACAAGAGTCCATTCATTACATTAACATTATAAGGAACACACCATGACCTTCCTCAAATGCCTACTTGTGCAATGCATAGATGGCGTCCCATACCACCATCTACACTAAATAGTACATCCTTAAGAAGCCATAGTTCATTAACATTATTGTGGGGTTAGGCCTTAACCGACATAGACCATGTCAATAATTCATGGAATCCCGATGTCACCCTCACCGGATAAGGGATTCCTACGTGCCTAAGGTAGGACCATCGTTTGTTTAGCCTTAAGTGGATCCACTAGCTAGACCTATGTGGGCACATAGTTATGGGATAGGGAGATTGATACTAGATACCGCGCCTCAACTCACGGATGAGCATCCATCTCAAGAGAATGCTACTTAGTACCCCTCCTCAACTCCTCGATGAGCACCCATCTCAAGCCATATCCTCTGGGTGCTTAGCCTTATTCCCCACTAAGTACATAACATTTAATACATTTATTCATTATGGGATAATGGATTTCTACTAGATACCCGGCCACAACTCCTGGATAAGCATCCATCCCAAACCCAATATTCATTCATTCATTTGAAAGCTCATAGATTCAAAGATGAGAATAGCCTTTCACCTAAGAACCCCCTAATTATGAGAAAGTACTTTCAAAACAAGGAATTATCATTCATTAGAGTACCATATGAGAATAGCCTTTCAAATAGTACTTCATCATCAACATTATCATGAGACTTCATTCTTTCATTGATACGTGTGTGTGCATGAGAATAGCCCTTCACATAATCACATCGTCTATAAGTGTTAACAGAGAGATACGTTCAATCCTAACACAATTAGCTTCTAAACATGATCATAATTCATTCGTTTATATCACACAAATGATTCATATCAAATTCATATAGACAACATCATGATAATACTTCAATTCTTCACACTGTGCCTTCAAGGCCATGATCACAATGTACAGAATAAGTAAACAGCTCCACCTTTCAAGTGAACCAATATACAAAGTATGTAAACACCTCCACCTTTCAAGTGGATCAATAACTCAAGCATAATTCTAACTCAACATGAAATTAGGTCATCACTTTCCCTTTCAAGGCAATGATCATAAGTAATACAATTTGGCATGAATTGTGATTCAATTCAATAATCTAAATCAAATTACGTATAATCCATCAACATTCATTCATGATCAACAATTAAACATTAATACAATGATAACTTGTCATTAGAAACCATTTGAAAATGTTTGATATAAGAACCCATGATATTGAGTGAAAACCTAGATTTTCATGATTTGAAATCTTCTTTGAATTGGCTCCTTGAATGGAAAATTAGACAAGGATCAAAACTACCATACCTTTCTATTAATTCCTCATGAAAATTGAAGAAGAAATACCTTGGAATGCCCAACCCTAGCTTGATCTTGACCTTGATCTGTGGAGTTTCTAGAGAGGACTTTTTGGGAGGGAAGGGTATTGAAATAATACAATGTAAAATAGAGTTTAACACTTTTAATACTCTTAAAATATGTTAATAAACATAAAATAACCACTCAAACACTTAACTAGCCAAGGGAGGAATTTACCAAACCACCCTTGGCTTAGACAAGAAAAATTGCAGATTGTAGGCATGGTTAACGAATCCCCCATCCACGGACCGTACTGCCCCTACGTCATCTGGGGTTGTGGCTTTGATTTGGGGGCCATGACCCACAGAGGCCATCCATTGGGCGTGGATCGACCTACGGGGTGTGGTCCCCTTCCGTTCTCCACCAAGTTTGGGGTAGCCTTGTGGTTTCAAGGGGTCTTGGGGGTTAGACATAGGGTCCTCCTTAAGGACCCTTAGGGTAGTCCTTGGGGGGTCTTACCTTGATGACTAACCCCTAATTACCTCAACCATTGCTTGGGAAAACATAAAGCATCATCAAACCTCACACCAAACTCTAACACACACACGTTAGGCTCTAGTTTCACATATTTGTTTTAAGGATCGTTACACAAAGCCCTAACATTCATAGTTCATGATATTAGATTTACTTTCAAGGCCCTAGGAACCAACATTCATAACTACAAGACCTACTATCAAAGCTTTACTTCTTACAATCATCATACATACCTAGATTTAAGGGCATTCTAATCACATACTTCATTACTAAGTGATTCTAGTCATAAATCATCATAAAGGTTCAACTTCAAGCTTTACTAGTCATGATCCATCATATACTCTATAATCCAATTCAATTCATGTCTACATGCTTTTATTCTTGAACAACTACTACAGACATCATCAATTCTAGAAGATCATCTCTAAGTCTTCAATTTCACTTTTCATGCCATAATCCAACATAACTTCAATTTCATCAATTACACTAGGGTTAACCATGTAAAACATATAATATCATCATAATATCATGATTCAATGCTAAAATAAACATTTAAAAGTAATATCCACTCAATTGGATTCATACTCTACACTACCCACAATATTGGAAGAAACCCTAGCTAGAATTTGGGGTTCATCTTCCCAATTGGGGGATTTCTAGGGGGATCTATGGATAAAAGAATCCATGGGTGAATAATCTATCATACCTCAATTATAAATTCCTCACAGTGCTTGAGACAATGGAGTAATTTGCCCTAACTTGCTTCTCTTCTTCTTCTTCTTCTTTGCTTTCTAAAGAGAGAATTTTTTTGGAGAGAATTGGGTTTCTTTGGTGAATTGAAATGATGATTAGGACCAATGTATACAGGGGTCTATTAGCTTTATATAGGTTATCTATTTACTAATAAAATGACCTCACTTAATCCCTTGTCAATTCTAGAAAGTTCCTTAAACCCCTTTATTAACCGACCTTAAAGCCAACACTGCCTCACCCACGAGACCCCAACCCAAAGGCCGTGAGTAGACCCGCGGGCCATGTTGGTCCTCCATGGGTGGTGGTCTGGAACCCCACTTTTGGAATGTTGACGCACGATCCCATCCACGAGGCGTGGATCCCCATACAAGGCATAAGTCCCCATTCTTGGGTGGACTGATTTTTGACAGCTTTTAGGTTGTTTGTAGGGTCCTCCTCAAGGACCCTTGGTTAGTCCTTGGGGAGTTTTACCTTGACTATTAACCCCTAAACCCTTCATTCTAAGTACGGGAAGACATATCTATTAATCTAACCCCCATGTCAAGCTCCAGAAGACCTACTAAACTATGGGGTGTTACAATATCTCCCCGTAGGGAACATTCGTACTCGAATGCCACTCTAGGCACTTCTTAAGGTCACAACTCTAGACTAGCAACCCATCATGCATGAAATACTTCTAAATGCACACAACCAAGGAGGTAAACTTCAACTCCAAGCTAAAAATATACAATGCAACACAAGGGAGTAGGAACTACATCTAACAACCCAATGTGCAGGAAATTCTATATCTACTCATATTCAAGGAGGAACTAGCATCTCCTAGCTAAAACATGCTCAACATACACTCATGGAGCCTATATCCAATTTACTCTCAAAAAGAATTAATTCAAAGAGGAATCTTTCAACTCCAAACTAAGGCATACTCATTAATTCATTTCATGAAGTCAAATAGGCAACTCTACTCAAAGCGCTAAAACACGAGGAAACATAATGCACAGAAGTCATATCTATCAAAACCTAAACTTTTTCATGAATATGCGTATAAAGAATTCATGGCCACAAATAAACACACAAAAGCCTTGCTATCTAGGCACACCATCTCCCCCTTGGGAGTAAGCCTAAGTTGACTCTCTAAGCACCATCATTAACCTCAAAAAACAATAAAGCTTATACATATTAAAGACAGCATCAAAGTCTAGCATATCAAGTCAAAAAAGACAAGCAAAAATGTATTCTAATAAAGCATAAAATGCATACTGGTAGTAATATAAGGAGGTCACTCTTGTTCATTTCTAGCTTGAAGAACATAAAACATATTCTTGTTTTGAGCACTCTCCACCGGATCACTTGTGGAAACTTGCTTAACCTCTCTTATTGTAACCCTTTCCTATGGACAATCTTTCATCTTGTGGTCACTTCACCACAACTAAAGCAACCATCTCTACTGGCAAAACACCTACCCTGTTGTCTCTTACAACACCTAGCACAAGTAGACAATAGGGACTCATTGCTAATTCTGGGTGGTTTAGGGCTAGACACCCTCTTTTACTTATGCTTAGGAGTTTCAAAAAAACCTTGTTCGGAAAACCTTTGTCGCTTCCTAGAGTGACCATATCCATTGAACCCATCATGAAAGGACGCATTATTATATATCCTAGACCTCTTTTCTCTCTAGAATAATCCTTGAGTTTCTCCTCCTCCATTTGTTGAGCATACACCATAAGACGTGAGGTATCCACATTATCATGGAGCATTGCCCCATGACATTTTTTTGCTACCGAATCGGATACCCCCGTCAAGAACCTACTCATCCTATCTCTTGAATTTGCTACCATAGATGGAACATAGTTGGATAGTTGGGTAAATTTCAAGGCATACTCCTTAACACTCATGCTACCATACTTAAGGTTAATAAACTCTTCCACCTTAGCCTCACTCAACTGTAGGGGAAAGAACTTATCAAGGAATGCTTCTTTGAACACTTCCCACTATATTGGACCAGCTCATACCAGCTTACTATCTTTCCATTGTTCATACCACACTTGTGCTACACCCCTCATTTGCTAAGCAGATAACTCTACTTTCTCTCTCGAAGTCAACCCCATGATAACTTGCACCTTATACACCTTATCTATAAACCATTGACGATCTTCCTCCACTTTGGAGCCATAAAACACTGAAGGGTTCATTCCCAAAAACTCCCTGACTCTTAAGGCCGTACAATTCACATTACGATTCACCGGAGCTACCATTTCACTATTTACTTGAGCCGTCACAGTTTGAGATTGAGTAGTCCAAGCTTGGGCCAACATTTGGAGAGCTGATCTAATCTCCGCATTCGATATATCTGAAGGGTTAATTGGAGCTTGAGGAGGAGCTCTGGGTGGAACTTCTTGATTCACATTGTCTTCCTCATCCTTCTTAGCATTAGCCCCTGTATTAGCCATAACCTGAAAATCAATAGGAATAGTTTAGAAGAAAGACCTAATAAAGCCAAACTCTATGGCACGACTTAGAGAATGAAGAAGTGAGATTTCCTAAACATCCAATAGCACCCTATTCATAAATGTCGCGGGCTTCGCATTTATGAACAAGACTCTACTAGACGTGGTTTGACACATTCTAAAACCATTCTAGATCTTGTGCTCTGATAACCAAGTTTGTCACGACCCAATTGTACAGCCTAGATGTAACATGGCGTACTTGACCCCGGAGGGGTCTTATACAAGCCCTTAGCATATCATAACATAAGATAATAGAAAAGTGCGGAATTTTAAACCATTTTTCATACAATCAAAATCTTTATAAAACGAAGAGGAAGTCTTACTACACTTTTGTCTCAAACCATCTAAAATAATACTTGAACAACTCTTGGGACGCAGCCCATACAATAGTCTCAAGACATGAAAATAAAAGACATAAAGAAAATGGTGGCTATATCCTCGATGCTATGAGAACTCACCAAGTCTTCAACTGCTTGCACTTCTAGAAACCTATCTTCAAGAATGGAACTCAAAATCGCCGAACCCTACATTTGATGAGAATGAAGGAAAGAGTATGCGTTAGTACAAAAGTACTATATATGATAGCTAGCATAACATCATAAAATCTTAACATAAGGGTTAGTAAACATAAGCCATATGCCCTAATCATAAGAGATACTTCATGAAACATAAACTATAAGCATAAGAGACAGTATCAAAATCATAAGCAAAGTCTACAATATACACATCATATAAGCATTATTCAACCCTTAGTGCTTCATATCATAAGAGAACTGCTTCTCAAGCAACCTCAAAGAATACTTGTGCAATGCATAGATGAGACCCCATAATCCCATCCACACTAAATATCACTTTTTGGTCATCATAATCTTCACCTTAGCATAAATCTCATACACAAGGGAATCTTCACCTTTAGTCAAACATATCAAGAAAGGCAATTATAGCAACATAACAAACTACGCATATATCATATAGGCAAATCTCATATTAGATCATGCTTACAATACTTCCTTTAAGTAATCTAGTTCCATCATATACATGATACTTAGATTAGGGACTTGCCCCTCATATTTATAATATTCATGGTAGAGTACTTGTTTACTAGTCTAAGATAAGTCATTACTCATGAATGGTTATAATTGACCTATTCAAGGCTAAAAAGGAAAAGTACTATTAAAAAATCCAAGTTATTTAAGCATGCAACACATAAGAGACATACTTCATAAGTAGCTTTAAGTAATACTTGTGCAATGCATGAATAAGATCCCATAATCCTACCCATGCTAACTACTAATTTAGACTATCATACATTAATGATTAATATTCATCATTCTAGACTACCAACGAATAGCAAAGACCAAGATACCAATGGAATAGCATACTAACATGCAAGTCCAAGCTATACATGGAAAGTCAAAACATATTAATGATTCAAGTCCAAGATATTCATGATCCATCATATCAACTATAATCAAATTCGATTCATGTCTACATGCTTTTATTCTTGAACAATTACTATAGACATCGTCAATTCTAGATGATTATCTCTAAGTCTTCAATTTCACCTTTTATGGCACAAACCTAAATAACTTAAATTTCAACAATTAGACTACTTTAACCATGGAAAACATATAAAATCACCATAATATAATGATTCAATACTAAAACAATCATAAACAAGTAATATCCACACAATTGGATTCATACTCTACACTATCCACAATATTGGAAAAACTAGCTAAAATTTGGGGTTCATCTTTACAATTCGGGGATTTCTAGGGGGCTCCATGGATGGACGAATCCATGGATGAATAAGCTATCATACCTAAATTATAAATCCCTCATAATGCTTGCAACAATGGAGGAATTTTCCCTAACTTGCTTCTATTCATCTTCTTTTTCTTCTTCTCGAGAGACAATTTCTTGGAGGGAATTGGGTTTCTTTGGTGAATTGAAATAATGACTAGGATCAATGTATTTAGGGGTCTATTATCTTTATATAGGTGGTATAATTACTAAAGAAGCGACCCCACTTTATCCCTAGTAAATTCTAGAGAATTCCCTAGACCCCATTATTAACCAACCTTAAGGCCAACACTGCCTCACCCACGAGACCCCAACCCATAAGCCGTGAGTTGACCCACGGGCCATGTTGGTCCTCCCTGGGTGGTGGTCTTCAACCCCACATTTGGGGTCTTGACCCATACCCCCATCCAAGAGACGTGGATCCCCCTATGGGGCATGGGTCCCCAATCGTGGGTGGACTAATTTTTTGCAGCTTTTAGGTAGTTTCTAGGGTCCTCCTCAAGGAACCTTGGTTGTTCCTTTGGAGTCATACCTTGACGTTTAACCGCTAAACCCCTCATTATATGTACGGGAAGACATATCTATGACTCTAACGCATATGTCAAGCTCTAGAAGACCTACTAAACTATAGGGTGTTACAATATCTCCCCTTTGGGAACATTCATCCTCGAATGCCACTCTAGGCACTTCTTAAGGTGACAACCCTAGACTAGAAACCCATCATACATGCAACACATCTAAATGCACACAACCAAGGAAGAAAACTTGAACTCCAAGCTAAACATATTCAATTTAACACAAGGGATTAGGAACTACATCAAACAACCCAAAATGCGTCAAATTCTATATCTACTCATATTCAAGGAGGAACTACCATCTCCTAGCTAAAACATGCTCAACATACACTCATGGAGCCTATGTGCAATTTACTCTCAAAAAGCTTTTATTCAAGGACGAATGTTCAAACTCCAAACTAAGGTATGCTTATTAATTCATCTCATGAAGTTAAATAGGCAACTCTAGTCAGTGCACTACAATATGAGGAAAAATAATGCAGATAAGTCAATTCTATCAAGACCTAAAATTTTTCATGAATATGCTTATAAAGAAGTCATGGCCACACATAAACACACAATGGCCATTGTATCTAGGTATACCATCTCCCCCTTGGGAGTAAGCCTAGGTTGACTTTCTTAGCACCATCAGTAACATAAACAACAATGAGGCTCATACATATGAAAGACAAGAAAATTTGGATTCTAATAAAGCATAAAACACATACCGGTAGTAACATAAGGAGGTCACTCTTGTTAATTTCTAGCTTGAAGAACATTAAATCTATTCTTCTTTTGAGCACTCTCATCCTGAACACTAGTGGCAACTTGCTTACCCTCTCTTCTTCTTGTAGACCTTGCTTTTGGACATTCTTTCATTTTGTGTCCACTTTCACCACAACTAAAGCAACCATCTCTACCGGCCAAACACCTATTTTCATGTCTCTTACCACACCTAGCATATGTAGACCACATGGACTCATTGATAATTCCAGGTGGTTTTGGGTTAGACACCTTCTCCTCCTTATGTTTAGGAGTATCAAAAGAACGTTTTCCGGAAAACCTTTATCGCTTCCTAGAGTGACCATGTCCATTAGACGTATCATGAAAAGACTTATCATAATGCATCCTAGAAATATTTTTATCCCTAGATTTATCTCTGAGTTTCTCACCCTCCATTCCAATTTTGATTTTTTACCTTCTTTTTTTTTATCATCCTTCCCGAACGCAGCATACAACTCTCTATTGTACTACGCTCTCCAAGTGTTTACACCATAAGACGTGAGATATCTACATTATCATAGAGAACTGCCATACGAAAATGTTTTGCTACCACCTCGGACACCCCCGTTAAGAACCTACTCATCCTATCTCTCGAATCCGCTACGATAGATGGAGCATACTTGGATAGTTATGTAGATTTCAAGGCATACTCCTTAACACTCATTTTACCTTGCTTAAGGTTAATAAAATCTTCCACCTTAGCCTCCCTCAACTCTCGGGTTAATAACCTATCAAGGAATGTTTCTTTAAGAACTGCCCACTCTATTGGACCCCCTCCTACTAGCCTATTGCCTTTCCATTGTTCATACCATACTTGTGCTACACCCCTCAATTGGTAAGCGGCTAACTCCGCTCTCCCAATGTCAACCCCATGATAACTATAACGTTATACACCTCATCTACAAACCCTTTAGGATCTTCCCCCACTTCGGAGCCATAAAACTCCGGAGGGCTCATTCTCAAAAACTCTGTCACTCTTAAGGTCGATGGATACACATTAGGTTTCACAAGAGCTGCCATCTCTCTATTGAATTGAAACATCACGGTTTGAGCTTGAGTAGTCAAATATTGGGCAAACATTTGGAGAGCCAACCTAATCTCCGCATTCGACATATCTGAAGGGTTAATTGGAGGTGGGGAGGAGCATGGGGTGGAACCACTTGATTCTTGTTGTCTTCCTCATCCCTCCTAGCATTAGCCCTTGTATTAGCCATACCCTCAAAATCAACGAGCACAGTTTAGAAGACAAGCCTAATAGAGACAAACCTTATGGCACAACTTAGAGAATGAAGAAGTGAGATTTCCTAAACATCCACTTGCCTCCTATTCGTAAATGTGTTGTGCTTCATATTTATGAACAAGACTCTACTAGACGTGGTTTGAGACATACTAGAACCATTCTAAACCTTGTGCTCTGATGTAACATGGTTTGGGATCTCATACAAGCCCTTAGCATATCATAACATAACATAATAGAAAAGTGTTGTGTTTTAAAACATTTTTCATACAATCAAAGTCTTTATAAAAGGAAGCGGAAGTCTTACTACACTTTTGACTCAAATCGTCTAAAATAATACTTGAACAACTCTTGGGACACAGCCCATACAATAGTCTCAAGACATGAAAATAAAAGACATAGAGTAAATAGTGGCTATATCCTCGATTCTATGTGGATTCACCAAGTCTTCAACTCTAAGCCCTCTAAGCTTCATCACTTTCAATTCTATGGTCTAATAAAGTTATCAATTAATATTTAACATCCATCACACATGATCATTCTAAACTATGGTGATCTATACTACTACTCTTTATAGGAGCCTACTAATTAGACATCTCAAGGTATTTTCTAAACACCCTATTCATTAAATCTTTCAAATTACACAAAATGGCCAAGTAGGATTCTACCATCAATAACATAAAATAATAATGTAGGTCATTCATACTAGAGACAACATCAAAGTATAGCATATCAAGTCACAAAAGAAAAGAAATCTGGAATCTAATAAAGCATAAAACTCATACTGGTAGCAACATTCGGAGGTCACTCTTGTTCATTTCTAGCTTGAAGTGCATAAAACCTATTGTTCTTTTGAGCATTCCCATACGAACCACTAGGAGCAACTTGTTTACCCTCTTTTCTCATAACCTATGACTTTGGAAAATCTCTCATCGTGTGGCCACTTTCACCACAACTAAATCAACCCTCTCTACCGGCCAAACACCTACCCTCATGTCTCTTTCCACATTTAGCACAAGTAGGCCATACAGAATCATTACCAATTCTGGGTGGCTTAGGGTTAGACAACCTCTCTTCCCTATACATAGAAGCATTGGAAGAACTTTGTCCTCAAAAACTTTGTCGTTTCATAGAGCGACAATGTCCATCAGAATTATCATGAAAGGATTTATCATAATCAATCCTAGACCTCTTTTTATCCCAAGATGTCTCTTATTTACGTTCCGATTCCTCAATTTCTTGGGCATACACTATAAGATGTGAGATATCCATATGACCAACAAGCATTGCCGTTTGCCATTCTTTTTCTAGTAAGTCAGACACTCCCATCATAAACTTATTTATCTTAACCCTCAAATCCACCACTATAGTTGGAGCATACTTGGATGGTTGGGTAAATTTCAAGGCATACTCCTTAACACTCATGCTACCTTGCCTAAGGTTAATGAACTCTTGCATTTAGCCACCCTCTACTCTAGGGGAAAGAACCTATAAAGAAATGCCAAGTTGAACACTTCCCACTCTACGGGTACCACTCCTACCGGCCTAGCCTCTTTCCATTGGTCATACCATATTTGTGCAACACCTCTCAATTGGTAAGCGACTAACACCGCTTTTTCTACTGAGGTCACCCCCATGATAGCAAGTACCTTATAAACCTCATCTATAAACTCCTTAGGATCCTCTTATATTTTAGAGCCATAAAACTTCGGATGGTTCATATCCATAAAAGCCCTCACTCTTAATGTCGTAGAATTCACATTAGGATTCAATTCCCTATTGACTTGAGTCGTCATGGCTTGAGCCAAAACTTGAAGGGTCGCCCTAAACTGTGCATGGGTAACAGTCTTAACTAGAGGATCAACCGGAGCTTGAGGAGGAGCTTGGGGAGGAACCACTTGATCCACATTGTCTTCCTCATTCCTCCTAGAGTTTGACCTTATATTAGCCATATCCTGAAACCCAACAGACACGGATTAGGAGAAAGACCTAATAGAGTTAAAATTTATGGCATGACTTAGAGAATGAAGAAGTGAGATTTCCTAATCATCTAATAGCTTCGCATTGATAAATGTGGCACGCTTCACACTTATGAACAAGACTCTACTAGATGTAGTTAAAGACATCCTAGAACCATTCTAAACCTTGTGCTCTGATACAAACTTTTTCACGACCCAGGGGTACACCCTAGATGTAACATGACAAATAGAACCCAGAATGACTCCATACAATCAAAGTCTTTTATAAAAGTAAAGTGGAAGACTATTAGACTTGTCTCAGACCATCTATGTAACACCCCTAAAATACTAGACAAACTCTTGCATGTTGATGCATCATTTCTTAATTACTACAATATGTTTTACTCTTATTTTGGGAACTTGAAACTTTGTGATATTTGCAACCATCCTTAAAATAAATGGTGCTCGTAATTTAAGGTTTTGTATGGTAGTATTTACGCAATGTTTCTAATTAAAATTTCATATGAATTGAAAGTGTTGGTATCAATTATATACTTATAGGTGTATATGTATATATTTTGGGCAGCACACAATAATTTGGGGCAGCTCCTTTTAGTGACAGTTGTATATGTGACTAAGAATAACTCTTAAGACTATATTATCATACCTCCTCTTGTGATTTTCATTTGGAACTGAAGTTCAAGAACCTAAGAACATTTTCTAACTAGTTGTTCATCAAAATCACAAGAGAAAACCTTGGACCTTCTAGCTGGAAGTCGAGACATCCTACCTTTTGGTGAGTAATCAAAACTTGTTTTTTTTAGCTGAGTAGTGTTTAGTACTCTTAGAATTTCTCGTTCTGTATAACTCCTTTTTCGGTAAATAAATATGATGTGGAAAGCTGATTCATATACCTACAACTCTTCTATTTATGGTAAACTCTAATTTAGCTTTAATGACTACGAAATAAGGGACGCAACATATGACATGTTCTGTCCAGATTCTGGAATTTGAAATCCTGTACGTTCAACTGTTAGTGTTTTGATTATATCTTTTTGTACAAAGCGTATTTTACGGTAACTATTAATTATTTGCAAGCTTAAGAGATGTACCTACATCTTTTATGAAGGATATAAAT
This sequence comes from Solanum gracilifrons, assembly GCA_029582605.1. NCBI lineage: Eukaryota > Viridiplantae > Streptophyta > Magnoliopsida > Solanales > Solanaceae > Solanum > Solanum gracilifrons. Next base: position 4,489 of record JAJOOH010000029.1, on the reverse strand, counting down.
TCCATTTTGGCCGTTTTCTGTTGCAAATCTAAGTTGCAACATGTAGTGCTTTTATTGAGCAGAATTTCTGTTTTTAGAGTATAGTCGTATTTGTACATGCTAGGCTTACTTGTGATGAGAGTCCTGTGTTACACCATCATTATTGAGCTACTAGAAAGTAAATAAGTTATTGAATTCATTTTTTCAGTTGTATATCCCCGTGTACGAGTCGAAGAATTTGATATGCTGGTTGGTCTACGACTTGAACTAGTGAAGTTGTGTTGGACTATTTTTGTGCTAAAGAACTGGGTTTTGTGTATAAACTTATACTTGTACTCTTTTTACCTGCTGGTATAACTGAAAGGTTACTTTTGTACCTTGGTTACCTCTTGTCACTTTGCATTGTTGTATTGCTGTTCTCTAATACATTAAAGACGCTTCTGTAACTCGCCCACTTGTACGGATTGTTTGATCACTTGGCACTCTTGTTGGGGTCTTGTCCTTGTTATGGCTGTGACTTTGTCACTCTTGGCATGCCTCTTGATGCAGATCATTTACCATCTAGACTCTGGATTTTTAGTCCGTCTTAAGAATGGAACCTGTCCATTTTATGTACGAACTAGAAAGACATTTTTAATATGGTTCTTGGTTCTCTTCATTATTGGATTTTGACCGTTCTTGATACCTGCTTGTTCTTGGTGTGACGACATGATGTATATATTGGGCAACCCTTGTTGTTGAATCTCTTGGAAAACTGTGCAATGAGTGTTCTTGACATTTGGATCTTTAAATATAAAACTTGATACTCTTTATATATTGTTTACTTGATTTATTCATTATGTTCAATTATGCTGCCCTTTACTTGAGAATGATAACTTGCTGAATTTGAGGTCTTCAAATCGATAGTTTTTACACCACTAAGCTATATGCTTAGCGATAGTTGTTTCTATCGTAGGGGTTGTTCGAGATGATGCTTGAAGTTGGCCATTGGAGATGGATGTTTTGAGAGACTTAAGGAAGATCACATTTGCATATAGACATCTATATTTTGTATAAACCTTTGGACTTGTACATATTCTATGTGTTGTATCTTTACATGGGATTTTGAGGGCTGATTTTTTCATGTCACCATGAATTGTAATATAAATATGGCAATATGTTTTGTTCTTTTTGGGGTGTCTAAACCCAAGTCTTGTAATATCCCAAATCACTATTACTTTCGAATGTTTGAGTGAAGCATGAGCAGGCTGATTTCGGTACTCAGAAGCTTGTAATATTCCTGTTATTTCATCCTTGAGTGTGAGGATATTACATATACATGAAAAGCTCATCAGTTATTTGCTTAAATTACTTTTCGGAGGTCATTATATTTCTAGTCCGTCTACTAGATTAAAATCAGTATGCCCTCGTTAATCGCTTTTGAGTGTCGCAAGTATAAGTTAAGTCTCTTTAAAAAAGGGTCGCTTCAAGTGTTGGTATCAGAGCCTAGGTTTGTGGTTCTAGGAATTTTGATTTGAATTACTTGTATACTTGTTCACTTTTGAAAAAGGTTCTATTTGTATTATTTGCTCAATTACGTGGTTTGTAATGTTTTTTATCATATGTAGAGTGCATACGCATCAAGTGCATATCCCTAATGCAATGTGATCTTTCCTTTCGAAGGAATTAAGTCATGGCCAATTCTTTTGACCGACTTATGGAAGCTGCTCGTGAAGGTTCGGGTGCTTCTGTTTCCCAACCTCATGCACTGGAAGGGGTTGGAGAACATATCTCGAATCAGTATGTTCCCCACACTAGTGGTTCTGAAGTCGGAATCTATCAGGGTGTAAGAGCTGGTCCACATCCTCACATGAGTCATGATACTCAAACCATGAATCTTCATTTTCAACAAATGGTTGAATTCTTCCACTACATGGCTGAATCGATTCATGATCCCCACGGGATTAACTTTGAGAAAATGAGGAAAATGGGTGGAGTGGAGTTTGAAGGCACTGTTGATCCCACTGATGCTGAACAATGGCTTGATTGCATAGAGAGGGTATTTGAGCAATTACAGTGTTCAGATATTGCAAAATTTAAGTATGCTATTTCACTATTACAAAAGGATGCTTATGATTGGTGGGTAAGTGTTCCGAATGCCAAGGTAAAACCTCTTGTTCTTACTTGGGATGATTTTCTTAGGGAATTTCGTATGAAGTATGTCCCACCTGCTTATTGTGATCTAAAGAAAAAGGAGTTTTTGAATCTAAGGAAACGAGGCATGTCTATTGCTGAATACGAACAGAAGTTTCTAAGGCTCTCTCGCTATGTTGGTGGTATTATTAAAGAGGAAAAAGACAAGTGCAAGAAGTTTGAAGACGGTTTAAATGATTTCATTAGGAAGAATGTAGCGATCCTGCAACATGAGAAATTTTGTAAGTTAGTGTCTGCTGCTTTTACTTGGGAACGACTTGATAAAGAAAAAGCTAGTAGAAATGAAAATAGATTCTGAAAGCCTAAACCAGATTTTGGGGGTCCATCCAAAAGGGGAAGGTTTGATAATTCTAAGTCTGGTAGTGATAACAGGCCACCTGAACAAAGGCAAAAAAGATCAGAATTTTCTAGAGCTAGCACTCCAAATTATGGCCAAGGCAAGCCTCGCGTTCCCACTTGTCCACAATGTGGAAAGAATCATTATGCTATTTCCATGAGAGCTTATGGTGCGTGTTTCAATTGTCGGAGTTTTGATCATAAAGTGGCAGATTGTCCTAAACCTAATAATGTTCCATCATTGAGAACTGAAGGCACATTTCATAAGCCTTCTGTCAATCCTCCTCAAACTAATAGAGGTGCAAGACCTAAAAACACCCAGTCAGCACGTACAAGTGGAGCTAATCAAGCTAGTAAGCAAAGTGCTACTGGACGGGCTTATGCTCTGATGCAGAGGGATGATCAGGATGGACAAGACGTGGTTGTCGGTAAATTTCACTTATTTGGCTTATGTGTGTTTACATTATTTGATCCTGGTTCTACACATTCATATTTGTTCATCACTTGTTCTTCCTGAAAATGTGAAATCTGTGAGACTTAATTATGATGTGCTGGCTGAAAGTCCTTTGGGTTATCAATTTGTGTGTAATCAAGTTTACCAAGATTGTCCCTTCGTGATTCAAAACCTAGTCTTCCCTGCTGATTTGATTGAAATTCCCTTCAAGGATTTTGTTGTTATTATCAGGATGGATTGTCTTTATAAATATCATGCGATGGTAGATTGTAGGTCTAAGCATGTGAGTTTTAAAGATCCTACATTTTCACACATCATTGTACAAGGTGAAAGATCAGTGACATCTAGTTTTATTTCTACGACCTTGGCAAGAAAGTTGATGCGTTAAGGTTGTGGGGCATACCTTGCTCACATAGTTGATACACAGTTGAAGAGTCCTTGTATCAAGAACATACCTGCTGTATGTGATTTTCTAGAACTATTTACAGAATACGTTCTAGGATTGCCCCCACAAAGAGAGGTTGAATTTCCAATCGAGCTTATTCCTGGATCTACACTTATTTCGATCACCCCTTATAAAATGGCTCCAACAGAGTTAAGAGAATTGAAAGCTCAATTGCAAGAACTACATGAGAAAGGTTTTATTCGACCTAGTTTTTCTCCTTGGGGAGCCCTGGTTTATTCTTAAAGAAGAAAGATGGCGCTCTTAAGCTTTGTATTGACTTTAGACAATTGAACAGAATAATAATCAAGAATAGATATCCACTACCAAGAATTGATGGTTTGTTTGACCAACTTAAAGGTGCTAAAGTATTCTCAAAAAATTATTTAAGGTCTGAATATAACCAACTGCGTGTTAAAGAGAAAGATATTCCTAAAACTGCTTTTAGAACTAGATATGGTCATTATGAATTTTTTGTGCTGCCATTCGGATTGGAAAATTCTCTTTCGGTATTCATGGATCTAATGAATCGAGTATTCAGCCTTATCTTGATCAATTTGTGGTTGTTTTTATAGATGATATTTTAATACTTTCCAGAAGTAGTGAAGACCATGATAAACACCTCAGGATTATATTGAAAAATTTGAAGGAGAAAGAACTTTATGCTAAATTTTCCAAGTGTGAATTTTGGCTTGATGAAGTTGTTTTTCTAGGACATATTGTATCAATGTGGATCCAAGTAAAATACAAGCAGTTGTTGAATGGAGATCTCCCAAAATTCCAAGTGAGGTAAGAAGTTTCTTGGGCTTAGCAGGATACTATAGAAGATTTGTGAAAGGCTTTTCCATTATCGCCTCTCATTTGACTAAGTTGTTGCAGAAGGAAATAAAGTTTATTTGGGATGACAAATGTCAAGAGAGCTTTAAAACTCTCAAATCCTTGTTGACTGAAGCGCATATACATACTCTACCAATTGAAGGGAAAGAGTATGTAGTATACGGTGATGCTTCTCACACTGGTCTCGGATGCGTTTTGATGCAAGAAGGGAAAGTAATTTCTTATGCCTCTCCGAACTTAAAGCTGCA
>JAJOOH010000028.1:0-13631 GCA_029582605.1 Solanum gracilifrons | reverse complement strand
ATATGATGAGTTCCTTCAGTATCGAGCAAGTAAGCAAACACCTCCGCAAGTAGCTTCGGTTGCTCAACCTAATGTTTCTGTTGCGGGTATTTCTTTTGCTTGTGTTTCATAGTCTAGTACTCTTGGATCATGGGTAATGAACTCAGGTGCTTCTGATCATATTCTAGGTAACAAATCACTTTTGACTAATATTGTTTATTCACAATCTCTTCCTCCTATTAATTTAGCTAATGGGATCCAAACAAAACCAAAAGGGGTTGGAAAAGCCAAACGCCTATCTTCTATCACTCTAGACTCTGTTCTTTATGTCCTTGGTTCTCCTTTTGAATCAGGCATCTGTTAGTCGTTTGACACGTGCCCTACATTGTGGTATAAAATTTCTTGATGAGTTTTTTCTCATGCAGGACTATAGTACAGGACAGATGATTGGCATAGGACATGAATCACAAGGCCTCTACTATCTTACCTCTTCAAATTCCTTCCCAGCATGCTCCATTATAGATCCTTTAGACCTAATCCACAAACGTTTGGGACATCCGAGTTTATCCAAGCTACAAAAGATGGTGCCTAGTTAGTCTAGTTTATCCACATTAGATTGTGAGTCGTGTCAACTTGGGAAACACACTCGTGCTACATTTTCACGTAGTATCGAGGGTCGTTCAGAGTCTATTTTTTCATTAATTCAATCTTATACTTGGGGTGCTAGTAGAGTCGATTCAACCTTAGAATTTTGTTATTTTGTTAGTTTCACTTAATGATTATTCAAGATGCACTTGGGTTTTCTTAATGAAAGATCGTTCCAATGAATTTTCTATATTCAAAAGTTTCTTTGCTGTAATACAAAATCAATTCCGTGTTTCTTCTATTAATACTTTTCATAGTGATAATGACTTAGAATACATATCCTCTCAATTTTAGGAGTTCGTGACTCACCAAGGCATTATTCACCAGACTTGTCCATACGCCCCTCAAAATTGGTTCAGATGGTCAGGTTGATCAGCTTAAGGCTCACCTTGTTGCTAAAGGGTATACTCAGATATTTAGGCTAGATTTTAGTGACACTTCCGCTCCCGTGGCTAAAATAGCATATGTCCGTCTTTTTCTATCTATGGTTGTCGTTTGTCATTGGCCTCTTCATCAGTTGGACATTAAGAATGCTTTTCTGCATGGTGATCTTGAGGAAGAAATCTATATGGAGCAACCACCTGGTTTTGATGCTCAGGGGGAGTCTAGTATGTCGATTGCGCAGGTCACTCTATGGTCTGAATCAGTCTCCTCGAGGACAAGGAGACATACCACTAGGGTATTTAATGATACTTAAAGATGTCCTTCATGTCCCAAAATTTTCTGCAAATCTCATTTCAGTCCAGGAACTCACCAAAGATTCCAAATGCCAAGTAACTACCTTTCCTTCATATTGCTTATTTCAGGAACAGAACACGAAGGAGATAATTGGGCGTGCTAGTGAGAAAGGTGGTCTTTATTGTCCAGATTTTCACAATAGTGAAGATACAACTAAGAATTCCTTATCTAGTTCATTCTTGTCTGAATCTATTATGTCTAATAAAGAGAAAGTATGGTTTATCATCGTCAGTTAGGTCAGCCCTCCTTTAATGTAATCAAAATGATGTTTCTATCTTTGTTCAAAGATTTGATTGTTGAGTCTCTCCATTGTGATGATTGTAAAATTGCAAAACACAAACGTGTTTTCTTTCGAATTAGCCACAAAAGATGTCAAACTCCATTTTCTCTTTATTCATAGTGATATTTGGGGGCCCTCTCCCATTCCTAACACCTAATGCTAGATGGTTTGTGTCATTCATGATGATTGTACAAGAGTAATGTGGTTTGCTAGAGCAAATATCAAATGTGAATCAAATTCTTCCTACCTTTTTTTTTTTAAGAAGGTAACTTGTATTATGAACAAAGGAATACTCAGAAAAGTATTCCAGTAATACTTACAACAAAATTACAGATGGAGAGGTGTCCCTACTAAGCTTTCTAAATAATCTAAAATACTAGGAATATCCTCTTCTTCTCGAGGATATTCGTGTTTACACCAAAAAAAGAAAAGGACTAGACAGTTCATCTTCAGTTTCTGCAGAGAGCAGCTCTTGTTTTCGAAATATCTTTGGTTCCTTTCCATCCATATAGTCCACCAAATGCAGGCTGGGACAATCTTCCATCTCTCCCTGTGTCCCGACTGATTCCCATCTCCATTCCAGCAAGCTAGAGCCTCTTTGATGCTCCTTGGCATAGTCCAGCTTATGCCTCGTAAATTGATGAAAAACTGCCATAACTTCACAGTCTCTCTACAATGTAGAAAGAGATGATTTATTGTCTCAATCTCACATTCACAAAAAGAGCACCTAGAGCAAAATTGACGACCTCTTTTCATAAGGTTGTCCTGGGTGAGGTGGCCTATTTGGCTAGTAGCCAAGTGAAACATGCAACCTTGAAGGTTACCTTGACTTTCCAGATCTTTGTTATGTCTTGTAAGCTGAACCAACTGAAAATCTGCCTTGCTTGTCTGGTAGCCAAAATAGATTGTCCTCATTGGGAGTTAAATCTTTGTATTGCTCCAGAGTATCGAGTAGTTCAGCCACACTGTTGATTTCCCAGTCGTTCAAGTGTCTCCTAAACCTGAGATCCCACCCTTGATTGTCTCTCATTTCTCTAATTGTGGATACCTTTTGAAGGCTCAGGTTGAACAAGTCAGGAAACTTGTTCTTCAAAATTTCTTGTCCAGCCCACACATCTTCCCAAAATAGTGTTTTTCCCCCATTTCCCACCTTGATTTTACAATTGTTTGCAAACTTGATCCACTGACTTTTGATAGACCTCCATACTCCAGTCCCATACGGTTGTGTGGGTATGTAGGTAGTCCATTAGTTCTCCATTCCAAACCTAGCCTTGATTGTCTCCTTTCCTTCCACAGTGCTTGTTCCTGTGATGCAAATCTCCATAGCCATTTCATCAGAAGGCTTCGATTCTGCAGTTTTAGGTTCGTTATCCCCAGACCCCTACTTTTTTGCTTTGAATGACTTCATCCCACTTTACAAGATGATATTTGTGCCCATTAGGATCACAGTTCCCTTGCCACAAAAAAATTTCCTGATAGCATCCGTTCTGTCAATCATATTTGCAGGCATTGGGAAAACTGACATCATGTATGTAGGCATGGCATCCAACACACTGTTGATGAGAGTAACTCTTCCACCTAGAGACAAATATTTGCTTCTTCTCACATTTCTCCAGAACATTGTTCCATATGCCTTTTGACTTGCTCTTATCCCCCAAGGGCATGCCAAGGTACATTGTGGGAAGTTCTCCTATCTTTCCCCCCAGGATATTTGTTAACGCCTTTATGTTAGGCACCTTAGTAACGGGGTAAATGAAACTTTTCCCCAAGTTGATGTGTAATCCTGAGATGGTTTCGAACAATATCAAGATGATTCTTAAATACTTTAGTTGGCATCTCTCTGCATCACAAAAAATCAGGGTGTCATCAGCATATTGCAAGTGTGATATGGCCAGGCCCTGTCTATCATTCATGTTGGCATTGAAACCTCTTATCCATCCTTTCATTTGGGTTGTTCTGAGCATGTCATTTAGTCCTTCCATTGCCAGAATAAAGAGAAAAGGGGATAGGGGGTCCCCTTGTCTCGGTCCTCTCTGAGATGAGAAGAATCCAGAAGGAGATCCATTTATCAGAATGGAAAACTTCACAGTCATGATGCAGAATTTCATCCATTTTATCCATTTTCCACCAAAACCCATATTCTCCAAAGTCTTCCAGAGCAATCCCCAGTGAAGGTGATCGTAAGCTTTTTCAATATCTAACTTACAAAGGATCCCTGGGACTGTGCTGATCTCTCTGACATCCACACACTCATTTGCAATCAAAATTGCATCCATAATCTGCCTGCCTTTTATAATGGCCAATTGCTGAGCATCCACCAGCTTGGAGACTACTTTCTTGAGCCTTTCGGTCAGAATTTTTGATAGGATGTTGTAAATGCTTCCTATAAGGCTTATGGGTCTGAAGTCCTTCAACTCCTTTGCCCCAATCTTTTTTGGTATCAGTGCTATGAAGGTCACATTGAAACTTTTTTCAAAAAAACTCTGTGCATGAAAGTTTTGTACTGCTGCAACTGCTTCTTTGTTGACCACATCCCAACAAGCTATGAAAAATGCCATGGTGTAACCGGCAGGACCTCGTGCTTTGTCCCTAGCACATGCCATAACACAATCCCTTATTTCCTTTTCACTGAACTGTTCTTCTAGCATGATGTTATCCATCTCATTCACCATAGTACCAGATCTGGCACTGAATTGGGGTCTCCAGCTTTCTGTTTCAGCGTATCAGTTCTGATAAAACTTAATGATTTCTTCTTTGATCACTGTTGGTTCCCCTGTGCATTCTCCATTGACAGACAACTTGTCAATGTTATTGTACCTCTTGTGACAGTTTGCAGTTCTGTGGAAGAACTTAGTGTTTTTGTCCCCCTCTTTTAGCCACAATGCCCTGGACCTTTGTCTCCAAGCGATTTCTTCCCTCTTTGCATTTTCTTCAAATTCAACTGTGATAACTGCTCTCAATAAATCTTATCATCTGTCAATTGCCTTTGGTCTTGAATCCCATCTAATTCAGCCAATTGATTTAGAATGCTTTGTTTTTGCAGTCCCAAATTTCCTTGTCTTGTTTTACTCCACTCTTTGAGTTTATCTTTCAAGTATCTTAGTTTACTTGCTAAGATAAAGTCTGGCCTTCCCCTAACATTGAATGAGTCCTACCAATTCTCCACCATCTCTTTTAAGTTTCCCAAGAATCTTCTCTCTCCTACTTCTTAGGAGGGTAGATCACCCTTTTTTCCGGTAAATTCTTCAGCCAGAAACTTCATTTGTCATCTTCAGACCAAGCTATCACCTTCTGTGTTAGTTTCAACCTTCTTTCTTTCTCTTTTCTCAGGTTTTACTTGACATTACTAGATTTGTTTCACAAAAAGGTATCAAAACAGAATTGGAGGAAGTAGTCTAATTGTTGCACATCTTAGTAACAGAATGCCATCAAGAATTCTGAACTTTAAGGGATCGTTTGTTACAAAGATTAATAACGCAGGGATTAGTAATGCAAGATTTATTTTTATCAAGTGTTTGGTTCATTGCTTCTCACTTATTATTCTTGTGTTTGGATTAAAACTCTATAAAAAGCTTCTTTCCAACTATACTCTTAATTATTGTGCAATTTTCTATTTTATGGAATTGGGTCAAGGTAGATAACTACCCGACAATATTATTTTTTATGACCTTCTAACTAGCTAGGAGAAGAACAATCTTGTCACACGTTTGCTATTTTCTCACTTGAATTATTTGAGGGTAAATCATTGTCATCTTAATAAATTGATGACTCACAAAACATCAATTTTCAATTAAAAAAAGATAGACCATCTATTTTAAAAATCGAAAAGACGGTAAACAATAGTAAAATTGAATAAGCCATCTACATTTACACATAAAAATTGCAAGTTGTAATTATAATGTGTATGCAATTTTATAAATTGTTCAAAATATATATATATATATTCAATTAAGATCACATGGTGACATATTTGCCTTTTCAATTAGTAAATGTTAAACAACTCACATTTCAAATATTTTATTGATTTGTATTGGATTTATTTAACAACAGACAATTCTCTCTAAATAATAAAATTTATAAGCTAATTAATTTAAATAAATTTACTAGTACAAATATAAAACATAAAATCAAGAAACAAATAAAATGATTAAAAGAATTTGATGGGTATTTTTTTCTTTACGTAGATTAATCTCATGGTATTAAATCCTATGTATTACTAATACCACCAAATGAAAGGGATTAGTTATACATCCTATAATACCATGTAGGGTGTATAGATTAATTATACATAGGCCCAAATCCAACCAAACATAGTACTAAATAATATCATACATAATACATGGAATATTTCTCCTAATACTCCCTACCAAACAACCCCTAAAAGTCCACTTGATATTCATCGGAATTTCTTTTCAAATTTTGAAATTTCCAATAAAATAGTTCCTAGAATCTTCGGAAGTGTTGCCTATGTTCATATCCATTCTCAAAATAGAGGCAAATTAGACCCACATTCTTTTAAGTGTGTTCTCATAGGATATTCTCCTACTCAAAAAGGTTACAAGTGTTATCAACCATCATCAAAGAAGCATGGTGAATGCTTCTCAAATCAGTCTTTCTCAACATGCTTATTTTTCAAGCATATAGTAAGTATAGCCCCAACTTTTGCTAACCTAATCATTGGCGAGACGGGCGACTATAAGAGTTATAATCACTTGCGCTTTGGAAGCTTGTTTGATTCTCTATCAAAATCATAGAAGCTCTGATACCATGTGAGAAATATAAGAAAAAATATTATCGAATTGTGTATCTTCTATATTACATTGGGACTCTCTTTACAAACACTATATTACAATCCATTGCCAAGGAGGATTATATATACTATTCATATTCCAAGTAGGATTTTATATAATATTCTTATTTCAAGTACGATTCAATATACTATTCTTGTTCTTATTCCTATTCTAACACTTACATTCACATCTGCATGTCCACAGCACTTATTTAGCATGTGTTAAGCCCTAGACACCCAACATTCTCTCTCGTACACTCCTCCATCTCAGTTATCCTATTTTAATCTATGTGTGGCATGGCATCTGCCAGGCTATTCTCCAAGAAAACTAAGCAATGATGTCAAAGTTATTGGCATTACATTCCGTCTGGCCTTACTTTAGTTTCATTCTTTGAATAAGGATTAAACTTGTTGTGCGCACGTTCTTTTTTTTTTTTTTAAATGCAACGGGTAGTGTTGTAATCCTTAGCATTAAGGACATGCTAGAGACCTTCAAAAAGGAGAAACTAGTAATACGCAAAAATACTTATAGTGATCCTAATAAATCTACAAGTTGTTTGTATCATCTTCAAAACATCAATCATTCATCTCTCTCTAGGCAATCCACCAAATGCAGTGTGAAATTATTCTCCACCACTTCTTCTGGTTCTCATTACCTCCTCTTCTGATCCAACAGCTTACCAAAACTGCAGTATGTTCAGGCATGGTCCACTTTGTATCTGTGAGACTCTGAAATCGCTCATATATGTGCTTTGAATTTGTACTGAGGGAATAAGTGATTGTTGGTCTCTTCTGCTTCTCTGCATAGAGGCACCAGGAGTCTATAGTTACTCCCTTTCTCTCCAAAACATCATGTGTCAAACAAGCCCTCATAGCCACCAACCATGTAAAACATTTTAATTTAGCTGGTGCTAGGTTTTTCCCGATGTTTTCCATGGTTTTTGATGGTCTCCAATCTGCTCACTGTTCTCCCTTTTATAGGCCTTGTTTACGGTAAATACCTCATCTTTGCTATGTTTCCATCTCGAAGTGTCAGATTTAGGGGGTGATGCCTTTGAATTCATTGATCATTTTTGGCAAATTAGCAAATCTTTCCACCTCCCAATCATTCAAAGCCTCCTAAACTGAGACTCCCGCCCTGAGTTGTCAAACACTCATTCACAATGGCTTCAGGGTTATTGCACAAAATGAATAGATCCAGCTTCAGTGGAACTTGATCATTCCAAGCATCTTTCCAAAATTTAGTTCTTCCAACTCCCACTTTCACAGACATGTTCACCTCTAACTTACTCCACAAATCTCTGATAGTTCTCTAAACCCCAACTTCATGGTATTAGAGCTCATATTGGTGCACCAAGCACTGGACTCACTAAATTTGTCGTGCACATAATTTTGTCCTACTCTACTCAAAATTCTAGTTATCAACAAGAATGTTTATATAAAGATCCATGTACTTTTGTTTCACTAGCTAAGACCAAAATCTCATTGTTTAATTATGTAAATATGGATTTTGGGCCTAACTCAACCCAAAAGCTAGTTAGCTCATGAGGGGAGGATTGTCCAAGTCCATAAAAGGAGACCAATTTCCCATCCCTTTTTTGATGTTGGGACTTCAACAACTTGTAATCGCCTTCCCTAATGCATATTTAATGACATTTCTACATTTGCTTTACTTCTCAAGCACCCACCAAAGAACTTTCGTCAATACTAGAACATATATTCTCTTGGTCAAGGAGTAAACATCATGTGGAGAACATAGGTCCTCAATTCATGGATTTCCACCAATTTTCTTAACAAAGATTTTAACCTCTATAGTAGATCTACCAGGCATGATTCTAAGCTAGTTTATTGACACTTTTGTAATGTGTGTGAGTCTAAGCGCTATCATATTTCCAAAAGTTTCATCAGATAACTCAAGTTTAATAACCAACACTTTTGCTCAACTTTGAGATATATATGTATAGTATTTAGGAGTATTGAGATTAGCTCATATGTTTAATCTCAATTGGCAGCCAAAAGATTTTTGTCAAACTTATTCAACAGGTGGAGTCTATCTCAATTGTTCAAACTGAAGTGGATGGCTTGATTTGAGTGAATAGCAATGATAAAATGTTCTCTGTTAAGAACTGCCATAATTTGCTGCTATAAACTTAAGATCAGAGCTATGTTGCTCAAACTCATCAAAAATGTCAACGGATGTGTGTCGGATTCTCCAAAAGTAGTGTATTTTTGGATAATCTGACACAGATGTGGCATCGAAAGTAGAGAGTCTGTGCAACTTAGGGTTACGGTACCTAATTGGCCTTGGAAGACTAACTGGAAAACTAAATCTCATGTCGAAGCTGCCTGTTTTGGATAGACTATCACTTGGGAGGCTTTGTTTAACTCGGAATAATCCATGGAAGAGAAGTTTTGCACCAAGTATTACATGCTACCTGTGTGAAGAAGATTTGTTCTTGAATTGCAGTGTCTAAGGAATGTTGAGAGTTGCTTCTTAATGTGACTGGTGTTTCATGGTCAATGCCTCTAAAGATATCAAGAGTTCATTGGAATGCTAACAAAGTCGAGGATGTCTAAAAACTTGAGCAAATTTGGAGAACAATTCCCATATGCATTTTCTGGACTATATGGCTGGAAATAACAAGGGTTGCTTTGACGGAAAAAGGATGCATATTTCAAGAATTAAGAAATACTTGTTTGCATAATTTATATTTTTGGTGTAACAGCGATATATTTGATAGTCTAGGAATATTTTTGTTTCATGTACTTATCTGTACCAACTTGGTTCTTCGTTAATAAAATTGGACCTCACCAAAAAAAAGTTTGCATCTATGTTTGCTCGAATTCGGTGCAGATCTAGAGGTTGTATTCTTCATCACATAAATTTTAGGATTCAGGGCTATGGATAAGTGCAGATAAGGGTGCTCGTATACACCCAATTACTGAGACATCTATATGTATATAATTTAATTGCATAAAGTTATTGAACTAAAACTAATATAATTTAATCCTTTATAAACACCGAATATTCTATTTACAAGACATCTTGTGTAATAAGGAAGTGCTCTCATACTTTATCTAAAAAATATTTATATATATTTTGCCCAAGAATTAAGCCAAATACCCAATTGTTTTATAATTCTTGATCATAGATGTAGTCAAAGCACCCCAAGTAAGTTGACCATATCTAGTGTGGATCCCACAACCACAACCAAATCGTGCCGGATCAACATGGGTGTAGCGGAAAATATTGAAGGTTTGAGCAGCTTAGGTTCCACCGCAGAATTCTTGAATCTCAACTGCGTACAACTTTTCTCCTTTTGCCCCACTCTTTTGGAGTTGTAGTATGTGACCCATTCATTTCTTCTAGTTATGACGAATTATACTTTACTATGTTACCACAGCTTTTAAATGTGGCCTACCATGTGTGATCCTTCTTTACAAAGGTGTTAGCTAAAGTTAAACCATAAGCTACATAAGCACACCATATCAGATGGAATTCATGCCAAAATGAGTATAATGAAATAGCACTTGCTTCTATAATATGATTTAGATGCTAGAAGTTTATTTTAAGTTCACTTAATAAAAATAAACAGACATTAAGGAAATGGGTAAAATACATGATCAGAGAAAAAGGAAAAAGCTACAAGCTAAGAGATAGTAAAGCTTGTTTAATGTTAACAAAAGTAGAGCATTGTTTGATGTAAAAAGTGTACTCAAAAACAAAAGCAAAGGCAGAAAAGGCTACTTTTCAATGAGTCAATACACTAGACTCAAAACAAAACCAACTCAAATTATCATCATAAGTATCATCCCATGTGACTCACCGTTTCAATCTTCTTCAGCACCGAAACCCCTGTGTCCATATCATAATCATATACAGAAGGTGGGGTTCTCATTGAGCTATAAGAAAACCTGAGTACACCGGATTCAAATTCTGATTCTAATGGATCAACAGAGTATACAGGATCAACAAAATCAACAGCACGACCACCTTGAAGTCTTTCTAGTGGCTCTCCAACAGCAGGAAGGCGATATACAGTAATTCTGGGTAGACCATTTTCACGTTCATGAACAGCAAGATGGTCGGTAAAAAGTTGTATGTCCTGGAGCTTGATGCTGCACGACAACCAAATTTAATGAGCCATAATCATGAAATAGCTCCATAATATTTCGTACTCACAAAATAGACTAGAAGAGGAATAGCTTTCTCAACCCCTTTGCCCATTTCTTATGTTTTGCCAAAAATTTACAGGACTTTACCCAGGTATAGTTAAGTTAGCGGAAAATCTAAGCTCAAGAGATATCAAAAGACTTTTGGAGCACTTGAACTAAAAACTTGAAGTACTTAGAGTTGACCAAAGTCAACAATTTAAGTAAACAAGATTAGATTCATGATTTGAAGGTTCAAATAGGTATGTACGATGATGTTGGACTTGAACATATGTTAGGTTAGCACACATGGGTTCGGTGCATTACGGCTCTATTGCATGAATGTTGCAAATCTCCAGTTTGAATTTGTAATTACTATTAAGTACAGATGCATCTCTTTACAGATTTGTAGGTGTAACATGGTGATTGCAAATGATATAGAGGTCGTGATAGACTTCTCGAGTTCATTGCACATTCAGCAATGATATTAACCTATGAAAATCTTTAAAGAAGCTTCTAGTTGCTTACCTTTTCTTCTTTTTGAAATTGGTAACAGAGCATGATCTCAAAGAACCAAAACAGTGCTACACTGAAACCATATTTACAAGAGAACTCTATAATTTTACCACCTCTATCTATAATGAATCTAAAACATCAATGATAGACATACAAATTGACAATTAGAAGACAAAATAATTCCTGCAAAGTTGTTTGAACTGTCAATAAATTGGTCATCTCTTTAATAATTACCTTGGACGGTGAGGAAGGAGAACAGTGGTAGCAGATATGTTTTCCACAGGGCATGCAAGTAATTCTGAATTGAAACATTCATCACTTCTCCTCTTGACGAAGAAATGATTTCCACGATGACTAGCTGATGTGTCAATGCCAGTCACACGTGATGTTAATACCACCAATCCATTTTCAGGTTTTGAAGTGTCTAGATAAAAGACAAATCTTGTAATTTTACTCTCAGATGCAATAAATAAATATTTCTTGCTCTCAGATGCTAGAAGATCCAAAGAAAATGTTTCGTCATTTTCATGATAAAGGCAAGAGTTATCTAACTGGTTAGTTCCCAATTTATGCAACCAGACCTGTCAAAACTAATATTAATCAAGAGAAAGAAAACCTGGATAAGCAAAAGTAAGATAAATTTCAACCAGACGAATCCATAAAACTGGCTATAAAGCCAACAGAAATGATTTAGCAAGTAGAACATATATGTAGGGAGAGGTACTTATTTTAACAAACAGAGAAAACATAAGTTCTAAGGCTCACCACGATAAGCAAGCCAAAGACAAACAATACCCTCAATGATTTCAACAACTCTATTAGATCTCTTCAATCAACTTTTTCTATTAAGAATCCATCTTTGGATGGAGGATTAGCTTCTATTTGGACAGCACTGGACATTATTATTAGCTTAAGACATTCTACCAAACTGAATTACAATTATGGAGCATAAAGACTATCATAATCAAAAACCAGACAAAGTTGGAAACTGGATGCTACCGGAGGAAACTAAATCACTTATATCCAATGGCTCCAATGAAATCCAAACCTTGTCTGGTCGAAGGATCTCATCCATTGTGACGTAAACCAATGCGTCATCACCTGCCCATTCGAGATATGATGTAATGGCACCAACCAGAGGTTTCCCAACCAGCATTCCAGACTCTGCATCAATAACATAAACAGTGTATATTTCATCCCCTTTTGTGTCCTCTGCATATGCAACTAACTTGTTATTTGGGCTGACCTGAAGACAGGAAAATCATGATGAAATAAGATAAGCTATAAAGCAACAAGAGACATGGAATAGCAATAAGCATCTGCACAGAAGACATGTTCTTACTTTGAAAGCACCAATACTGTAATATGTATGTTCTAGAGCTTTCACATTCTCATCCAAGATAATATGCTCGGAAGGAGCATCAGGTCCAGTTGGCATCATATCATAAACAGATGTTGGAGCTCCACTTGTAGGCACATAGCATCTACAATGTCGGACATATTCCTTACCCTCCAAGTTCCTCCTGTAGTAAAAGTATGATCCTCTCCGCATGGGTGCAGATATGTCATCTTCTTTAATTCTTCCTCGTATCTCGGTATAAATACGATCCTCTAATTGTTTGGTCCCTAGTAAAGTGATCAGACAGTTTATAATCCCTTCTCCAAGCAATTTTGAATGAATTGATGAACATGATAGTGTAAAGACACATTGAGAACAAATTAACGAACAAATGCTTTCAGATCGAGGCAAGTATGCTATAAAAGGAATTATGTTCTGCTACCTATGTTGCGCGGACTCTTCATATTTGCAGGCGAACCCGTCTCGACGCGACACTGGTGGGGGCGCGGGTGTGGGGTGCGTGTCGGATTCGGTCAATCCGATCCGGACACTTTGACCGAAGCCCAGAAAAGATTTGGGGAAGAAAAAATTAGTTTCCGGCGACGTAAAGAGGACAAAGCTTGAAAAAGTACAGAGAAGAGAAGAAAGAAGAGAAAATCAGTTTCCGGCTCCGGCGACGCAACGTAAAGAAGACAAAGTTGAAAAAGTAAAGAGAAGAGAAGAAAGAAGAGTTTTTTCTTCAAAAAGTAAAGGAAATACAAAGTCTTTTTTTTAATCTTTCTTGAAAATATATGTACACAATACATATACCTTGAAAAAAAGAAAGATCAAAAAGTCTTAAAGTAGAGTGGCGTCAGAAAAAGAAACATCCCATCAGCCATCAACTCCAAAAATCTTTTCATTCTCAGACGTTAGAAAAAAGTTTTTTAAGTTGGAAATATTATATATATATATATGTGAGAAATATTGGAAAAGAATATTACTGAATTGTTGTTGTTGTCTACATTATTACATTGAGACCCTATTTATAGACCCTAGAATACAATCCTTTACCAAGTAGGATACTATTTAGTATTTCTATTTCTATTTCTATTCCTATTCCTATTCCTATTCTAATAGGATTGTATAAACCTATTCCTAATCTTATAGGATTGTATAAACCTATTCATATTCTAATAGGATTGTATAAACAT